>JAQGBY010006175.1:0-13522 GCA_034698785.1 Mycogona germanica
CTATGACCAATGTTTTAAAAAAAATCATCGAAATCGGTCCAGTAGTTTTCGAGTCTATAAAGGACATACAAACATACATTCATTTATATATATATAGATACTCAGGGTGATAGTTGGGGGGAAATGCCACTGTGAATTTGGTTTTTCTCCATGGAATTATAATTTACTTTTGTCGTGGAAATGTGATTAACTTTGTCGATCTGAAATTTTTTATAGTATGTGGGACGGCTGGTAGGCCAAAACAAAAAATGTTCGTTCCATGGAGCAGTTCGATCGTGAAGATGTCCACTTAGATGGTCATTTGTAGGCGTGGCTGTTACGTAGGCCGCATAAAGAACGCGTTGGACGGCTGGAATTTTCCTAGAAGCTGCTAATTATAATGGTGCAGCTAGCTATTCATAATGTGACGGAACTAAATTGCGTTCAGCTTCGCAGGCCGCCGCAAACGGTACAACGTCTACAAATAATCTATACTTTAAAGTGCTTGTGCCCTGAACGTGTTAGCGCGCTGGCAACAGCAGACACTGCAACTGTAACAAAAGTTTCCTAGGAAAAGTCAAGTTACGTTGAAGTGTCGAAAGTGAAAAATTGTTTCAATTCTGTAAAAACAAGTCGCCCGAGCAACTAACTAGTTTGCATTTTTGAAAAGACTATGACTATGAGGTGGATTGATGGGATGGAAGAGCGAATTTAATGTAAAAATTAATTTAAATTAACAACTGTAAAGTACTCAAAGGTATTAGAAATAATAATTACTAATTCGGGGTCTAATGTGGCAAATGTCGCTGGCTTCAATGGTAGCACGTGATTGGCGTTCGAATGTTTAGCGCCATTTTGGTCAAGTGGAGAAGCCATATTGGAATTTTCCAGCAAAGCGACGGCATTGCTAAAAACTTCAACGGCTGATTTCTCAAGAAATACGCAAAATGGAGATGTGAAATAACTTGCAATCGACTACAAATTTGTAAAACTATCTACAGCTCAAATTTTATTCAATTCCGTTAAGCCGTTCGTAAAAGCCCTGCCACACGTATGACCTCTTCAGTATGCTTGAGTTGTCATTGGAATTGCATTGAAATTGTCATTGAAAATTTGGGAAAGCGGGATTTCGATATCGCAGGTTTTATCTTCCAAGCTCTGATTACGTGCACGAATGTTCAGAAAAGTACAACGCAACCTATTGAGCATATTCGATTGAGTTAATCAAGTTTATACTACCAGTGCCATCTGTCGTTAAAACACGTCGAAATACTTTTTTTTTAATTCGCTGAAGTGTATATCACAACAGGAAGATTCTGTACCCCTCTCAGTGCTTAGGCACTATGTGAGAGGCACATTTTCATCAGTACCCCGGGATCGAAAAATCGAGAGCCCGCGCCGGGAATCGAACTCGGGACCGCCGAACCACAGTCCGTCGCTTAACCAACTGCGCTGCTTTCGTAAAACACTCACGTTACACAATGATACTTGAGCTCATTTATGATG
Organism: Mycogona germanica; assembly: GCA_034698785.1. Taxonomy (NCBI): domain Eukaryota; kingdom Metazoa; phylum Arthropoda; class Diplopoda; order Chordeumatida; family Chordeumatidae; genus Mycogona; species Mycogona germanica. The sequence continues at coordinate 1,486 of JAQGBY010006175.1, forward strand.
GGTGAATCTCTATTCGAGAATGAACAATAATATCTTGCCACGCCGACTTTGTTCAGTGAATAAACGCACCCTGCAAAAGCACGCTTGGATCAAGTAAAGAAACGGAGCCCAGTGATAGTTGTCTGGTTTGCGATTGGCCAGGGTAGGGTCTCTCTCCTCCGTTTGCCGTTGCCGCAGCACCCCCACTCGAGACGAACGTCTGGAGGCCAAAACGATTTGCGCATGTAGCCTATACTTAAGACCACCGCTTATGGCTGTCTTGTTGTTGATATCGACTACCGTAATTGTGAAAATTGCACCCATCTCTGCCAGCTCTCGCCAGAGAGCGCCGTCTGCAGTTCACCTACGTGCGACCATGCACCTGTACAACGACAGGGCTCGTCCGTGTGTGGATAGGGGATCGAAACTCTCCCGTCTTTTAATACTTTTTAATTTTTTTTTTAGAAATATGCTTCATTATGTTTTCCCCGAAATTTGGATAGACATTGACTTTTGGAGTAAAATTTGAAAATTTTGGTTTAAATCAAATAATATTTTTAAAAAATCTGGGGAACATCAACGATTAGTACTTCTCTATTCTTCTTGAGATATTTGTTAAGGAGGCCCACCAGCGTTCCCCTCCCCCCCAACGCTCAAGGAAAAAAATTGAGATTACGCGGACTAAGCGCCACCAGCGGGGACAACTGTAACCTGCAACCACTTTCGCTTTCCACTTGACCCCATCTAGTGAATAAAGCGCAGCACGTATACATATATATTTAATCAAAGCGTATGAAGGTATCGAACGCTGGGTTCAACTGCATGCGTTTATCGGGCGCCATCTAGCGAGAAAATCATTTTTTTTGGTTCATTTGGACGATATTTGATCTCTGCCGTTTGGCGACGAGAGCCACCGCTACAGCCGCGTACAAAATATTTTGACAAATCCCCTACTTGGTTACCTGCTAGGGTGTATCGTAAAACCGCCTATGTGAAGAAAAAAAAAGTAAATGGTAAATACTTTTTAACAGGCCGTTTATGTGATTAACGACTGTTTCGTTTTTACGAAACGAGAACTCTACTGTCGAAATTACCGGCCATTAGGCAACCAGCGAGTAATTTTCTAGTGCAGGCATCGAATGCCTTCATCGACACCTCAGGGCATGCTTGTTGTCCTAAGACCCGAGGGGGTATTATATCAACCAGGGTCAGGTTAGACGCACTGGAAATTGAGGGGGACTTTTATTTCTTAAGTGGATAACGGGAATTTACGGTCCCCGAGAAATGCCATTTTTTCAATGCCGTGAAATCGATTCGAGAGCGCGGCATCTCTCGTCAATCATTTCCGGGTAAATTGGGATGAGCGTTTCCGCCGCACATTGGCAATAGTCTCAAGATGATCTTCAAAAAAGATCGCTTTTTTCGTCCGATTCTATTGAAGTAATCGAGCAACAACATATTGACGAATCGCAGCTTATATATTGGGGTAATTTTGTACTGCACCAACGCTCATTTAGTTGGATCGTTGCCAAATACATAAATTATTTCAGCCTTTGGCATCAGCATTTTAATGGGAGGACTAGCGAGGTAATGCTTGGCATTAGCTGGAACGTTAAACGGATTATTTAAATTCTGTAACAACCACGTCCATAAAAAGGTCAACATTCGTAATCCTCACGAGACCCTCCTGAGTTCGGAGGAGCCAAGACTGACCTTGGAATAATTTTTACGGCACATTATTTGGTTCGATTCTTAATTTCACGTAGCCCCTCCTATTACAATTATTGGCAAAATTAGTGACTTCACCTGTTAGGAGCTGTGACCACCAGCTCAAAAAATACTGAACATTGATTAAAAATGTTTTGAATCGTGTGTTAAGTTATTTTGCAATATTTAAGATTCAGAGTCCCGAATGTAATCGAGTGTTCTCGTTTTGAGTGACAATTTTTAAGTATTTTATTTTTGTAATATTACGAGTTTCAGCCAATGGAAGCATATCATTGCAACTGTGATAAGTGTCAAACTTAATTTGAGAGAAAAGTGTTTAATGCCAATTAAAATATTTTCTTTTAAAAATCTTCCCATACATATATTTTGAACATGGATTATACTCCTTCACACGATGAATATTTTCTCAACGCACACCTACAATATATAGTAGCTCTTATACCTTGGAAAAGTGTTCTGGTTTGGTTCAAAATTTAAAAATCATCCATGCCTAAAGTGGCAAAGTGCCACTTATAACTTATAGACACATAATTCCAGGTATCAGGAGAATAAATTTAATGAAACTGCGAAAACACATTTTCTTATGTAAGTGCACCGATTCAACACGCTGTTGGCAAAGTCGTTTTCAGGCGAAGGTCTATTCCTGAAACCAGATCTGTTGGGGAACACAAATTATGAACATTCAGTTCACAAATCACAATCCCAAAAAGCGCTGTAATTCAAAATCAGAACACAATCAGTTTCTCAGTAATGGTTCTGCAGTGATCGAAATTTCAGGAACTGCACCATTCGAATCGAAACACATATTTTAAAATCTCAATTCCTGATTGTGTTTTCTATCAGACCAGATATTTTTTTTCCTAACGCCCAATCGGGGCCAATCCGCAAAGTTGTGTAAGGAAAATTCGAATTCAGGTGATGACATTTTTCGGGTAACAAAAGCGAAACAATATAAAATGCGAACAGTTGATTCTTATGTTTGCGAAGTTTAATCAATTTCCGCTCTGAACGCATTTTCAATCACGTATTATGGATTTAATGAGAGTCACAAACATTTGAAGGGACGAAAGTTAAGATGGTATATACGACTTCTTGTAGCCCAGTCGGCGATTGACTGTGGCTCGGCGGTCCCGGGTTCGATTCCCGGCTGGGGCTTTCGAAAATTTCGATCCCGGGGTACATGGACGTGCCCCTCGCACAGTTCCTAAGATAATTTCACCAACCGTAAAATTCACGTCGCCCAAAAATCCGGTCCCATCTCCAGAAAACTTTCTGAAGAAGCTTTTATTGCAATAAACGCTTGTCATACGCTCACATCGCTCAAATTCCATTTTCGACAAATTCTTCAGTGTGGTCGGTGCATCTGTCAACCGAAAATCACGGTCGCATTGTTTGTGTACTCCTGTGTATAACATGGCAACAAAAAAGGCATCCGTTCTTGGTTTGATAAATGGTGGCCCCCCTTTGAAGTCATCATATATACTGTATATACGTATGGCAACCGAGGTTTCGAATTTTATCGGCATGCGACGGATTTTTGTCTTGACAATTTCGTAACTTGTTTCGAAAGAACACATTTTTGTAACCAACCAACAACCAAAGAATTCGCCGAGAATGTTGTTCTAATTTTCGGATGGTCGACTAAAGAATGCGCCAACACAGTCCAGGGGGGGAATGCGAAGTGCAGCTATAAACTGAACAAAAACAACATAGCTTAATTTTTACGCCATTGGTCCTGGTCCTGTACACTCCGTTTCACTTTATGGACACAGCTCGCCTATATGTATTTCGATTAGTGCGACCGTAGACTAAAATTGACTGCCAACGGTTGCAATGTCGGTGCCCACAATTGACCATCTCTCGCAGTAATTGGCAATCTCGAATCGAGAAGGCACCGAGTGTGTCGCCACCTACATGGAATACCGTGAAGCAATTAACTCGGGTTTCCGCAACCACGTCCGCAGCCAACCAATCACCATATCGAATCCCTGGTACCAACTACTCTTTTTTTTTAAATGTTTGTCAAGGAGGTTCACCGTTGATTCAATATCGTAATCCTCTCCCAGATAGGGTACCTGGAAATTTTGCCTAACCTAGGCTGCATAAGAAATTGGTCTTTAACGTCCCGAGATTGTACAAGTACGGGTCATGATTTTACTTCTATTCCGAAAGAAGGCGTGTGAAGAAATTTCCCTCGCCCGAAAAATTCCGAAGGTGTCAGCCGGAATCGAAACCGTGATCACGGGTTTTTGACGAAAACACGCTACCTCTCGACCACTCGACACCTCGAGTAGGTGGCTACTCGATAGAGGTATCTTGAAGAATGCAGAAACACATGCCACCATTTCGATTTCTTTTCGCCGTTCCAATTTCATTTACCTGTCACTTACCGGTTCGTATGATACAAGCACGCCATTGCGTATCACCTCTCCCCTCCCCCTCCACCCTGTTAGGAGAAGAAAGAAAAATCCCTCCCGCATGGATCATCGTCCACGGCTCCTCAGCTGCGCAGAACTCCCGATCCAGCCAATGCCTTTTCCACCCTCCACCCAGAGAGCGAGATGATTGACACGGCCGAGTCTGATTGTTGCCCCACATCATGGATAAACTACTTCTCTGACATTGACGCGTGATGGGTTTTCTCATACATATTCGGCGATTATGTATACCGATTGATCGGTTTTCGGATCGCAATATGCTGGAGCACTAGTGACGCCGTTTTGTACACGTAGCAATGCTGGGCCAGGACACGGGCCTCCTAAGATCCCGCTCACTAAGATCAGGACCCTCTTAGGATTCAGGATCCTTGGCTTTATTTAATTTTTTTTTAACTTATTAAATTCACTGAAGTGTATATCACAACAGGAAGATTCTGTACCCCTCTCAGTGCTTTGGCACTATGTGAGAGGCACATTTTCACCAGTACCCCGGGATCACCAGAGCCGGGAATCGAACCCGGGACCGTCGAAGCAAAGTCCTTCCACCACAAACAAATTTTAAGACGATGAGAATCCTATCACAAAAATTACAAGCATCGCCTTAAAATATTTTGTGTATCGTAGCTACCAAGGTGTACTCGACACCTCTAGGATTTAGGATCCTTGGCAAAATAATTTAGGATCTTTGGAATCACGATTTGAGATCCTAAAATGAAAGGAAGACATGATGGATCACCGGTACTTAAATGAAATATTATCCTATGACTATAATATGATCTCTTAATTGGGATTTGGGATTCTGATTTTTTTACATTCAGGATGTCATCATCAACTGACGCATTCAGGATTTTTTACTCCGATTATTTTGAGACCGTCCGATAAAAAATGACTTTTTCATGTGAACATCTTTGAATGACGTTCCATGAATAATTTCGGGTTTGGTTTCGCCGAGTCCTCGTGGATGAATGATTAATTGAGCTGTCCTCGCATTTGGTCCGTGTGGTGGCGCCACGTGCTGCCTGGAAAAAGTACCTGAGACGGATACCCGGCGCCCTCCTGGGAGAATACTTTGTGCTAGACATTTATTGTACATGTGATTCTTGTGTTGACGTATTTCGGGCTCGAATGAGGAAGTGGCTCTCTCGAGACTGGAGTTTTACGTGTTCTGGAAATTTAAAACTGAGCATGGTGCTCCCGGGCGGCCCGTTCAGCTCCTCCTCTTTCCGATACACAGTGCTGACCCCTGACCTCCAGGCAGATCTCATCCCCCCTCTCACCCCCCTCTGCGCTGCTGCTGCCTCATCTCCGCTACTTTGTATGCAGCGTCCATCCATCCATCCAGTTTCCGTCCATCACCCAGCCTTCAATTTTCACGACGACTCTGCGTGACTGTCTAAGCAAACTTGAGGGGCACGTTCTGAAAACAGCACGAATGGGAAACCACCAACTCGCAATACTAAAACAAAGGAATCATTTAAAACAGACCATTCTGCAAATAAAAAGTCTAGCGTTTGTCGGTTGAACTGCATTTGCACACAACCTTGTCAGAAAGATGTTTTAATGAAGACCTGCTGTTGGGACTGTTTTTTCAATTGGGAACAGGACTGGGATGACCGTGAGATATTTAGGAATTTGTGATTTAGATTTCATACACTATTACATCCTCTGCTGATGAAATTGCTAGAGCGTATGCCTACATGTCACAGGGTTATGGGTTGGAGCACTTCAAGACTCACATATCGTTGGACATACATAAATCAATGAATGGAATTGGTTTTGTCTCATTGTGAAGAAGACGATGACGGGGTATCTACAAAAATTGTATATGAATTTAATTATGGAAGTTAATATGGCACCGGAGAAACCGATTTTCGAGAGCGTTAGTCAGCTCGACGGTGTTCGAATCTCGGCAGCCACATGACATTATTTTTCCTGCTCCTGCTGCATCAGTTGAAATCATCACTCAACATTTCTCAATGACACGACCTCTCATTTCAGAACATACCCCAAACGTGTGAACTCAGTTGGACTTTCACTGTATCCACTTTGGATATAACCCCCTTCCATTCCAACCATCTCACCCTCTCCACCATCAGTGATCCAACTTGCACTTCGTTGGTCCCGCCCCATCCCTTTTTACCCCAATCCTGTTGTCCTAGCGTGTCGTTCCATCAAAGCCAAGTGGATTTGCATTGAATGACTTTTCAGCAGCACGCCCAGCCTCCACTCCAGCCCCGAACACCGCCTTGTCACTCACCTACTCTGCCGACATGTCATGCCGGGGTTCAGCACCAGAGCAAACCAATATCGTATGTGGATGCAGCGTCACAGTAGATTCGGGGGGGAATGTTTATGCGCGGGGAATAACAAGTATTGCGATAAGGGTTACACTGCAACTGCTGGCGTCTGTAAACGCGGTCTCAGTTGTCGAAAGTCAGGTGTCAGGTGACGGATCACAGGAGGTATGACTGGGTCTGACAATTGAAGGAGCACTTCCGTGAGTTTCACCACCTAGTCGCAGGGTTAACGGCATAAGCCGGAATTCTAAAGGAAAATAAAACCGAAACTCGTCATCAAATTCGGCGTTCATTTCTAACACATCAATTTACTAACATTAGACCCAGGGGGGCTGAGAAGCCTGCTAGCTGTGCGACTGTACCAAGTTCGTTTCCCTGCATGGATTAGTTAAAAAGTATTTTCGTATCGTAAAATGGACACCCTTACATTTTCTGTTTACATTTTTTCCCCCCAGGTTCAAATAAATATTGGTAATCTTTATTACTCGTCACTGCTGAACCGGATACCATGGCGAGTGGCAGAAACATTTTGTGACCAGGGGTTTCCATTACCGAACAGTTAGAGATAGCCGGGGGAGGTTCGAGATACATGAGCAAGTGCAGTGCAGTTTGTTTAGTCCACGGTTTTTCGAAAGTCTACGGCATCCCATAGGAATGGCAATGCCAGTTGCGGCGCAGGCGTTAGGCGTGTGTTGAGGTTCACGAACAACAGAGCCATGAAATGCTGCTTTTACGAATATCGATTGTGCAGGAGTCCATCAATATGTTTTTATCGATTACCGGGCTGCATCCCTCGGTTTGTTCCATGTAATGTCGTCGCATTTGCGGTCTCTTACAAAAGATTCTCGCATATTGGCTGCTCGCACTGCTTGTGGAGTCACTCAGTAAAGACCATTCAGTTTTATATCAGCCATGGTGACAAATTTAGACTTGTCGCCAGAAGCAATTTTTTATCGATTGTCTTTTAAGACCTTAGAGGATGAACATATTTGGCTGTGGCGGTAGTTTTCTCCCATTGGTTGAAACTAGTGAAAATAATTTGAAAATCAAATGCCAAACATTTGCAAGTAATGGCTAAAATAACACAATTCCAACAAAAAATGAGCCATCAAGAAAATTGTCGAAAAACAAGAGTCCAAAATTGTCATTCAACAGGTAGGCGCCATCTAGCGACACTTTGGAAGCGAATAGTCAGGGCCCATTACACGACCATAACATTTTAGAAAACGATGATGGGCTTTTATAAATAAAGTTGTTAGCCGGAAAAATCAGGCAACTCCTTTTATATGCCGGGGAGCGCTCAATGGGAGGGTTCCCTTCTTTTTTATTTTGGCGGCCGGATGACGTTTCGCCAGATTTATGGTCGCCTGTCAAAAGTATAAAGCAACCCTCTAATAACGATACACGGAGTTTCTCTGGTCTACGTAAACGGAATACAAAACTTACATAGAGAGAGGACACACACGCACAATATTGTTGTGCCCCGGCCTATGATGTACGCGGGCAAAGACTGTGTGTAACGGATGGCGAAAAAAAAAATAGGGTAAAACTTCGGCGAATCTGTCAGTCATGTTTTGGCTCCAACGTTGAGAACTACTAGAAACAGCTAAGACTGTCTCTAGGTGGCGCTCATTTAGTTATTTAACACACTTGATGATGGTGCAATGCCACTTCAGCAACATTAAGCCACCAGTCATACAAAATTATCCAGCAAATCAATTATTCTCAAGTTGCTCGATTGAATTCCGTTCTTTACTGTTTCAGATCTTCGTGTTTCTTAAGTCCAGGTATATCAGTAAAATGCCGGAAGATATAAAGTTTATTTACCAGAATGGATAAAACCACACAAACATGACCACAACACACAAGTGTCCCAAATCTAGTATTTAGTTTTTATAGGGATGACATTTTCTAATTTTTTTCCGGAGTGCTAAATCATTTTGGAATAACTCAATCACACACGCTCGTACATTCAAAGAGTGTGCTTGCTCAAACTTAATCACAAAAATTATGGGAGGATTGCTTGGACTGCAATCGAGAATCGGCAACAAGATCGTCGATAAACAACGTTTATATCTGATCTTCAGGAAAAATTATGAAATTGTATGATCGCATTGATCTCCATCCCTTCTCTGGAAACTCGTTGAGGAATATTATTTTTATCGCAAGGCGATCTTCCTGGATAAACACCATTTTTGGGGCTCTCGATGGCTGAGTAGACGAATTCTATCTCAATACGCCACCTACGGGAAATAAAATTAAGCTGATATACAGCGCCACCTATGCGCGGCAAATTTGAATATCTAATAATTAAATTTAATTTAAATCGAAGCTTTTTTTAATGACTCACAGGGTATATTCGATAAAAAGTCAATCATCCAAACGGGAGGAGACATCGATTCGATTCAATAGCATTTCCTGCGAGCAGAAATACACCCGTGCGTGCTGCCTTCCATGAAATTCATCCCGCTGACCATCCCTGAAAAACAAGTACGTATGTGACGTCACATCCGGGCACCCATGTACATACGGTTACGCGAGACCAGAAAATATACCTTTGCCCATTCAAAACCGACGCATTAAATAGGCAAGACTTTAGCTGGAAGCTCTTGGCCATTGTGTGCGGGGAAGCTCGCAGTCTCCGCCAGCTCGATGCTAGAGAGCGGAGAGACAGAGAGAGTGAGAGAGCGAGAGAGATGCTGCCAAGCGGAGAAAAATGAGATCCGAGAACGGTTGCCATGGTTACGTCCACCGCGCTTAGTTACCGCTTTTCTCCCAAGTTCGATCCGCAAGCGCCTCTCTCCACCTCCGCAACACAGTGTTTCCGACCAGTCGGGCTACATACCATGTGGTGGTGGGCGCGCTCGCAAAACCGCTCACCGATTTCAAATGAAAAAAGAAAAGAAAATTGCGTTTTTACACCTTTTCCTGGAGCCCGCGCAATGCGGGATGAATCTGTGGTCTTTAACCAAGTGCCGGATTTTTAGGCTCCACACGGATAACTTTCTGTGCACCGAAAAACACGGACTGATAAATTTGAAAATGGTCTGGGAAAGGATGTATTTTTTTAAATCTTCATCTGAAGAATGGATATTTGTCACTAAGTGTGTACGACACGTACTTAAGCGGCAGTGTCGAAGTTCACCCCGAAACGTGTAGCGCCCTCTGGTGATTATTTTTGTCAGCATATCGACCATGTGCGTTTGAAGACTCGCCACTTATGAAGCGCCGCCAGAGGCGACAATTGGATCCGCATGGCTCACGAGTGTATTGGTTGTTGGCGACGATGAATGACGATGGCAACGCCATAAATCGATAATTTATGGCCGAATGCTCACAAGCATAGTCAACAAAGTACTAGAACAATAAAACTACAAATGAATAATCGAATTTTTAATATCAGATTTTTGGATGGAAAATTGTCAATGCAAAAGAAAGCATTTGACCGGATATTCATGCTAGAAATAAAAGACAGTAACAAAATATTTCCTCTTCATGTTCAATGAAAAATATGGATGAAATATTTGTGATCTTGACTTGTGAGATGGTTTTATGCTTTATTTCATTTCTCTGCTCACTATACTCTGAATTATATTAATGAAACTGCAAAAATGATGTAAAATAGAAATGATTAGCGATACTCTTAATGGTTCGATCCGTGCTTTTCTCACAAGGTGTTAAAACAAAACGATTTACGTGCCAAGTATTTTTGGAACGCACCCACCGATACAAAGTAAGCATGCAACAACATAAGCGTGCAATGGAAGGGTGTGAAGGGTGGTCTATGTTTACACTGTGTTCTTTGGGGTAGAGTGGAGACGTAAGGGGAGAATGAGGGTGCGTAGAGAGCATTGTTGAGCAACGATCAAAAATGGTGTTCTAATTTCGTGACGTCGCCAGCCGGAATAGCTCGAGCGATTATTCTGATCAGGAAATAAAAATAATCGAACTGTTTATTCCAATCGCGCATCAAGCGTCTTTCCCAGTTGTATTCGCTTCTCGAGTTATCAACAGACGACGCTGGGTCAGACTTGGAGTAGTCAAGCAAGGAACAGCAACCTAATGACTAGACACACCCATACCTCTTATACAGTAGAGGTTTCCACACCGGCTTGTTGCGTAGTCGTCGCACCCTTGGGTACAGGAACAAATCCACGCACAGTAATTGATGTGGAGAAAAGGGTTGGGCCGATTTATTTCTGTCTCCAAGTGAAGCGAACATCGACTAAAACGATGATTCAATGGTTCACAATCGCATGTCTCAAATCAACTGAATGGTCTAGAACAGATTTAAAATGTCTAAGAAAAGTCTGCAAAAAGATTACAGTGTATTTGCGACGGTTTTTGGTGACGTTGTGACCCAAGGCGACCAAAAACGTATGGTTAATCGATCACGGTACTAGGTGCGTCACTAGCTCTCGTGCACAACACAGCAACGTATCTACTGATGTATTGGTACCTATAGCAGAGCCAGGATTCCAATAAGCACCGCATGATTTTTTTCTTCTGTTTTCATGTTTTTGTCAGTCATCAATTTTTTAATACTAAATTGGAACACCGCATTTTTATGGCGTGGTTAATCCTCTTAGCTTACAGTACACATTCCATGCCGTTTAATATTGTGTTCTATTTTTAGATTCCGCGATAAGAGCTAAAAAAAAGATGAAACAAACAAGAGGGATATTAAATTTCCCACGGTGATTCGAGCTTATTCATGAAAGCTGAATCATAGGCTTCCCTGCATAGCATGCGTGCATTGAGTGATTGCACCCTCCCTCATATCCATCGAAACTGAGTTAAGCTCGCCAATCAGCTGACTTTGCACGAATATTTCCTTGGACCCACTGAGCGCAATTAGAAGCATCGACTAATTGATTCTGAATAAATGTGCGAGCTCAAAAGATAGGAAGAAAACACCCGTGCCCCATTTATACAATTGGAAAGGGTGATTGGTTGGTTATTTCTGTCTGCGTGTTGTTCAAAACTACGCCAAAATGTGTTTGTTGACTGGTGGATAACTGACCTACTCTCACCGCGGAATCTATTTAAACGAGTCTACTTGGACCCGCACGGTAGACAAAGAGACCCTGATTTCTGTATTGCGGGTCTCCTTTGTTGAAATAGTCAACAACATTCCCGACTTAATGCGATTAGCATGCGCTTAATGATGTATGCTACTGTCAAGAGTTGTTTTGCTCACTTGTAACTGGGGCATTGTCTTGGGAGGTTCTTCTGTTTTGACATCGCGAAACGGCTATCGTGCGCAACCATCTGTTACCCGATGCACACAGTTGAGCCAGATAATTTGTAACGGTCCCGGGTTCGATTCCCAGCCCGGGTTCTCGTTTAGTCGACCCTGGGGTACTGGCGAAATTGCGCCACCTTCGTGCACCGAGTTGGAGCACGGAAGCTACTGTTATACTACTAACTATTTGGAAGATAGAAATAAATCAAACGTTCAAAAATGATTACTGAAGATAATTGGTACGACCCGTCGTAGCGCAGTTGGTTAAGAGATGGACTGTGGTTCGGCGGTCCCGGGTTCGATTCCCGGCGCGGCTCTGGCCGGGGTACTGGTGAAAATGTGCCTCTCAC
>JAQGBY010006176.1:0-13522 GCA_034698785.1 Mycogona germanica
CATGTGGGGGACGTAAAGCCTGTAGTGCGGTTGACTACAGTTGATTGGAAGCAAAAAAAAAAAAAAAATGATGACGTTGTCGATTTCACGTAACAAAGCACACCAGATGACAGTTCCAACTACATACATTTCTATTTACCAAAATAATATTTTAAATTTAAAATTTATTAAAAAAACAAAATTAATCAAATAGGTATTTATTTAAACGATTTTTTTTTCGATTTCAATATTTCAATTGCATAGGTTTAGAAATCCTAATTTTAATATAAAAACAACATGTTGGCCTATAAAATGTATGGAGTCACAATGGTAAAATATAAAATTTTGCTGCGAGTGACGCGGCGAAGCACGCCTCAAAACGATCGCAGCGCCTCGTCCGATGATGTTCTGCCCGGTGCTCCGATCTCAACACAAACGAGAAGGAATAAAAGCGACATTTGCGCGGTGCCTACACATTATACAAGTAAAGACTCGCATACGATTGTCGATCATAAAACACTAGGTTATTCTCAATAGGATTTTTGCATAATGCAATCTCGTATATGGATATATACAGTATACACATATATAAACTGCATGCTGGATCGGCGTCACGTAATATACTCTGCATCACTTTTATAACTCCGTAGTAATACCACAAAGATTGTAACTCGTATGCCGATACACAAAATATAGAGCCAACGCCTAGCGTTGTGCGTAGCAAACTATACAGGTTGTGAACAACCCAACGAAATTTGTCGACGCACATAGTACACCCGCGCAACGCGACTCCGATAGGTTCGTGCAAAGATCATTGCGCGTATCCCCCAGGGAAATCCAGACACAGAAATCCGACTCATATTTACATGCAAATATATTAAATTCTGAACGCGTCCCAGGTAGGCGCACGACTGAATGAAACGACAATTAAAAAGATAATTTGCCTAGATTCGTTTGATCATGAATATCATTGGAATCCTAGAACTGAAATCTGTCATTTTCATTTTATATGACCGCGTTTATATTGAAATAGTCCAAAGAAAAGCCGCTAGATTTGCTAGCTGTAGATTTGGTCCAACGAGCGACCATTTTATTTTTTAAATCACTACTCAACCACACTACAGGCCTTCCGTCCCCCTCATGGTGCTTAGTCACTTTGCGAGGGGGAACTACCAGTACGTACCCCGGGATCGAAATTTTCGAGAGCCCGCGCCGGGAATCGAACCCGGGACCGCCGAAACCACAGTCAGTCGCTAAACCAACTGGGCTACGAGGAGTCGTAATTATATTTACTTGCACAAACAACTTTACTGCCTTAATTATTTTTGCAATCATGCACTAAAACCAGTCACTAAAAAATGTTTACCTTTTTGCCCATCCTCAACAAACACAAGCCCACAGGGTGTCAAATTCAAAAGACCTTGGAGCACAACGCACAACAGTAACCGAATTTAAGAACCATTCTTGGGGGATTTTGGTGGCACTCCTCCACGAATACAAAATTCTTGCGAAACCGGCAGAAACAGCGACCGTACACGTACGAAACAGGTTAAGGGGGAAGAAATTGCATTTTTTATGGATTAAATAAAATGGCACAGACGCGTGCGTGCTGAAATCAACACTACGAACACATTAGTATGCAGCGCTGTGCGTGGCTTGTCAGTCGTACGTCTAAACTAAATCGTGCTACCCGCAGCAACAGTGCCGTTTAGAGCATGCAGAAATTACGCATTTTAAAATAGCCCCTCTCCCGTTGAAAACTGAAGGGGTCAAAGGCAGAAGTGTTGAGTGTACAGTCCAGATTTATTCTGTATACCAAGGTTTATAAAAATACTAGGTTAGCTTAGAGATGGTAGAGCTGTGAGACATAGATTAGCTCACGTTAACGATCCCTCCCAAGGCGATATATATTACGTAGGTATCGATGAGAGAAAAGAGGGATCTGTGGCGCGGCGGTCACGTCCCAAACAGACGTCTAAGCTAACCCTGGGTGTATACGTAGATTTTTTCTGGAAGATCTTTTACTAGAAGTGTTATAATACGGATCCGTATACCTTTCCAATTTGTGATGACCATTGTCGGCGCGAAACAAGATCTCGCTTACGCCACATTTTCTTTCGATAGTTTCGCATGGCAAGATCACATTTTTGCTCTTCGCTCGAGAAATAGACATAGACTCGCACTACTTTGTCTTTCACGCTTTCTATTGATGGTCATTATACAAATGATATTATCTAAGGTAGATACCTTCGATAATACTAAAGTTGACTTTGCTGTTGATAGCGCGCTAGATCCATGCATACATGTAACTCGCTGGGCGTGAACACAGCACTGGTCAGAAATCGCAACATCCATTAAAACGAGCGTGGAAGAGCGGCAATCCGACCTAATATGCCTAACGTCGAAACGAGCGCAACCTTACTGTCAAATTAACAGGCCTACGCTAGACAAAAAATTACCAGGTAGCTCCTCCCCCCATCCCCTGGGGGAAGCTCAAGAGTGTCAAAATAAAAGTGCAGAGCGGATGGTGGTGCGCCATGTACGGCACGACACTGCAGATTTCGATCCCGTCCGCACCGGACCGGTCGACACTAGAACGCGAATGCCCCCGAGTTAGGTGTTGTTGCGCGAGCTGAGGCCGACATGACAGGCCGTGGGGCTAAGGGCGGACTAGAGTGCCGGTCACGCAACATCTCGTGACCGCATATGCCCGAGGCAGAGCGCAGGGGTACACGTACAGGGGGATGAGGGGAGAGAGAATCCGGCAGCACGTCGCTTTCCGACAGGGCAGCTATATAGCTCGCGTGTGTGTGCTGAAATGCAGGATCCGGTCAGTGTTGAAACCATCTCTGAACAGCGAGGCGGGGGACGACCGCAGACATATCTTCCTGTGACCAGCAAAATTCATATTCAGTCTGACAATTGGAGATGGATGCAGCGATCCCTTGCCCAAGCCCTTCAGCTAATTGAAAAATGATTTCAAACACGAATTTTAAAGAAAGATTAAAAAAATTTCTTTCTGATCTAACACGAGCAGAAATGCCGTCACTCAAAATTAACAATGAGCGAAAAATTATTTTCAATCTTTGGAATATGGTCTCTCCAAACCAGGAGAGGATCTCGGGAAATGCCTAGAAGTTTTGTTTTTATCGGTGGATCAGGATGTTATCAAGGGTAAGAATACCTAAAGGCCAAAATGTCATTACCCATATAATAGAACTAAAACTATTCTATGTAGTTCTTCGAGATTTGTTGTTACAGAGTCTAATCATTTTTTAGAACAAAAGAAATGACCGACATATGGTCAACTATGGTTATTGTCAAATATGATATTTGGACAACAAACAAGCAAAATCGCAATTAATCACTACATAATCTGAACTGAATTGGACCTATTCAATTCGATTAAAATTAATTTCAAGTCGCCACAACAGGCAGACGCAACCCAATGAATGGATCACGAATGGAAAATTCGCAATTGAGCAAATTGGTCTTCCTCACCAAAGCAGACATAGGAGAAGCCTGCAGTTCGCACGCCATTATTCAATTACAAAAAATTAAATAAAATATGCGTATACTGCAACCACCCAGCGAACTCCTGAAATTGTTTGCGCGCAGAACCAAGTCCAGGTACCACAACACGTGTAACGTGAAAAATGAAATCGTTCGTCGTGTGGCCGTGCATAATTGATAAGCTTAAAACGCTTGAGTCACGAATGGAAACTGCAGACAGGAAAATTGTACGAGTAATTTTCGATTGAAACGCACGAATCACAAACTTTTATCCAAGCAAAACTTTTAGTTTAAATCTAGCAAATTCTGAATGAATGTTGTACTCTGTAGCCGTCAGTTGGTGCTACTGTCGCGAAAAATTTATCCAGAGACAACGTCAAGGCAAAACGGGTAGACGTTGAAATTATGTTGAAAAAAAAGTACTGGGCGTATCTGCATCGTTGTATCCTGAGACGTACAACTTATCTGCGATCTTATTGGAAAACAGGGCGCACCTAATGGCCAGACAGATCAACTACTTTGACTGGAGTACAAGGTATTCCAGGCCCTAGGTAATAAGTAATTGAAGAAACCACAATTGCCGCTCAGTTACAGAATTAATCGTGAGACAGCAGGCACAAGGAATTCATGATAGGAGTAGCGAAGCTTCATTAGTTCTTCCAATACAACAATTTAAAAAGAAAACCCAGACGATTTCGTGACATTTCAAAATGCAAATTTTATTATTTATATTCAAATTAATTCAGATGATCAACTGGAGAAATGCGAACCGCGCGCATCCAACTCAGACTACAGCAATAAGTGCGCTTTCCGCATTCATCGAAGCATTCAAAGTGAGTGAATCTGGTGGAAAACTTCAAACCCAAACTTTTAGATTGCCAGACGAAACCTTAAACCCCAATTACATGAACGACGCTCTATATAATATGACGCAATTCACAAAATAACGCAACCAGGTATAGGAACCAGCACATTCCCCCCCCCGGCGTGCGATATAGAATTCCAATTACCAAGACAGATTGCGGCCATTACAAAGTGGACAGGCTAGTTTTAGGAGTCGAGTCTTTGGTGTCCAAATCTCATGTCCACCTCAAGTCACGTACGGCGATGTGGTTGCAGCGCAAATTCAATTCGGTCACCAAATGAGAGAACGGCCCAAATAACCAAACGCACGACATTGAGATTGAGGCTAAAGGCAACGAATGCCTTTAAGGCACCCGCAAATGTGCCAAGGCCGATCCCAAAAGTTCCCGAACATTACACTCAAATCCTATGACCACATTCGCGTTTGGCTGTCACGTCAACTCGATTTTCGTCGTCCCCGAGTCGTGTATTGGGTTTCCCGGGCTTTATCTTGTTTCTTCGTTTTGCCAATGATGCTTGGAAGATGTATGGATGTGTGTAAAATGGATTTTTTAAAGACGATGTTTGTAATTTTCTTTGATAGAATTATATATTTATGTACAAATACGTACCACATTATACGGTTCCGCAGATGTTTCAGTTGCATTAAAATTTTGCAAAATATTCCGAATAATCTTCAAGTTCATTGCGTAGTCAACATTACGTCATTTCAAATTCGATAATAGTAAGGCGTGCATATAAATTATTTGCTTAAGTGAAACGAATAAAAAATTGCCTGCAAATATGGGAAACACACTAGAGCTGGTAACAATCGATATTTCAAAAAAGTTGATACATTATATATTCTGTACTAGCGAAATAATTCTATTTCGCTCGACTGTCTCAATCACTTCAGCGAAAGTTGAAAAATGTTTTGCCTGATACATTATTGCACTATTTCTTTTAAGACTTAGATTTCCCAAATGAAATATCCAAAGTACAAAAACTTTGTGGTCTACTGTACCTGATGGATTAAAAGTGTCTTTTACTATCGGACATGATCGACTACGTTTTTATAACATCACTAGTTCGTATTTTTTTAACTTCTTAATTTGTGGTGGATCCGAATCCGGAAATCCCGGTCTCTCATTTATTCCACAACGGGGTACTGGTGGCGGTGGCCGGAATAGTTCTTCAGCATCGCTGCTGTGGACACATCGCAATAATGTAGCTGCTAGCGAGCAATTGTGATATTCGATTAAAATATAAGAGACACGGAAATGCAAAAAAAAAAACTCAATTGGAAATCAATCAAGGACTAAATAATTTGTAATAAGAAAAAAAAACATTGGCAGACTTAAAACTATTACCTCCTGCAACAGTCTGAAGTTGCAGAACAACGTGAATTGGGATGACAATGGTCACCGCATATAAATAGGTCTCTTCTCCCTTGGGGCCAACGGGGTCACGTACATTCATCCTAGCCTCCCAACCCACATTCCCAGGACGCAATTGTGTCTCAAAAACACGGACACCCACACATCCAGTGTCGCTGCAGTAGGACACCGCCACCACCACCACCCTACGAACCACACGCAGCCTCACATGCCCTCCGAGCGGCACCCGGTTCTCGTCTCCGCCATTCTCGTTTTCTAAACCAAACCACGTATCACCTTTATTCGCGACTACGAAAGGACGGCGGGACAAGAACCAATCGCGCGACTCCGACGAAAATAAGCCAGACGCATCGTTGCAGTCGCGTGTCATTCTAATTTCAGGGTGACTATACCTTACGATTTTTAAGGATTTTTCTGAGGCCGTCGGGCGTGATCGGAATATTTCTGACAACTAATTGGGAAAAATTTCAATTAATAATTTTGTAATTTGATTGAGAATGCCAGACTATCGCTCAATCTGTCGTCAGACAAGCTAACAAAGTTTGTATGACTCTTCGTAGCCCAGTTGGTTTAGCGACTGACTGTGGCTCGGCGGTCCCGGGTTCGATTCCCGGCGCGGGCTCTCGAAAATTTCGATCCCGGGGTAATGGTAGCTCCCCTCGTATAGTACCATGAGGGGACGTAACGCCTGTAGTGCGGTTGACTACAGTTGATTGGGCAACAAAAAAAAACAAGCTACAGATTCTGGTTTTCCTGAGAAATCAGAAACTTTTCCGCAAGTTTTTACAAGAAAATGGCGGCGTGAGGGGCAATTTATAGATTGGGTGGAATGATGCAACAGATTCTTCCACTACAAACGATCAACAAATTTCCTAATCATATGGCTCGTAAACAGCTCGGTTTCATCACCATTCTTTACTATCGGACATCCTAAAACTAGCAATGATCATTTTAGTGACGTCATTATCGGTTAGGTAAATGTTCAAAACACCCGCCATTCTTTGACCGAGGAAAGAGTGTTATCTAAGTCTCTTTGCGCTATGTAGCGATGAAATTGGTCTAAATGGAAAGATGATTAACAGTGTTGCCGAACCGAAATAGTAATCTATATTTTTTATTAAATCGGTCATCACGTAAATATTACGAAAATAGTTGTCGTTTCTGAAGAAGAAAAGCAAGATCAGCATCTTGGGGGAAGGGAGTGTCGAATTCTAATAAATTATAACACGCTAAGCTGGCACGAAATCTGGTCACCTTGGCTTCTATATGCGATGATTCAGCGAGGGATCGTCGCCTAACGTAGTCGTCGGCGACGAAAAACATTTTAGAAGACAAATCACGATTGCCTTGTAAAATAATCCATAACGGCAAAGCCGGGCGATCGGCTCTGCATACTAATTACCGAATCAGCTTTCCAAGCGCAAGAAAAGAGAAACTTTCTCAATGTACTAACATCAGTATACACATAGCCGCATTGTACATAGGATATATACAGGCATAGCCATTCTCTTTTATAATTTCCGTTGTGTATATATATATATATAGATAGATAGACGGCGCAATGCACGAACTTGTATATAATATTCCGCCATGGAGCAGAGCAGCCCCCACCGACATCCGCAAGTTATGCAAATCAGTTTTACGGACTATAAGCCGAACACAACGAAGCCGTATAATATTCACTCCGGCAAACTACATTATGCACGTAGGGGCCGACACACAGTATACATACACAACATTACAAACTATGAAAACTCCTGAGACCCCAAGACGAAACTATTAAAATTCTAAATTTAAAATTTCACGCCATATATACGCCCATTATTAACAAAGAATGTATGAAAAGATATGACCGAGCAACACCGCTGTTCTCACAAACATAGCTCGAAGTGGCCGGTCCATAAAAAGTCCGGAAATTTACCAACAGCGCTGAGTATCTGACACGAGTATCTTGAGATGTGATCTTTTTCCATACCAGGACAGGGGTCTCGAGAGGACATTGAGCTCACGTTAGACCTTTCCGGAATGCTTAAGTATATATCTTTCGGTGAACTATTTTGCACCCTACCGACGTTCGCCTAATAAAAACAGTTGCTGCTGCTGCTGCTGCCGCCTCTGCTGCATAAGCACCAGGGGAAAACAAAAAGATCTCGAAACTGAGTACTCTGCGAAATAGAACTTCTTGGAATGAAGAAATTAATTTACTCCTATATAGATGTCACTTAACACATACATGTGCATGTATATCTCTTCAAATGAATGTTACGCATTTCGGAGGAAATCATCACAATGAAGTTAATGGCTTCAGAGCTTAATGATTAAACAGATGCACTAACTATTATATCGCATAAGCTTTACAAGACCGACAGGGCCAACACCCCAACAATACAGACATCCAATTTCGTAGATTACAGAAGAAAATGACCGAATTCATTAAAAATGTACACAAACGGCAATGTCTCAAAAGTAAAATAAGATTTGTGTCAAAGTAGACTAGTGTTCTGCATAATCACTCAAAACCAAAATTATTAAAAAAGAAAATATTGGCAACCTCCCACTATCCCAATTCAGCGGCTCATTTTATGTTTCTGTTTAATTGAATATATTTAACAATTTTGTACGACCAGAACGGAAATTACTTGAGATTAGATTATGAAAATCTAATTATATATAAGGACAAATATTTCTAAATTTTCACTTATAAAACAAAAGAGGAATAAAACTCTGCAAACAAATCCAAAAGCAACGGTCGCAATTGGATTCAAAAGAGTCGAATGACAAGCTTTCAAGCAAGATGTCAATAATCCAGTGGTAAGCTATTTTGTGAATCTTAATTAACAGAAGCATCTTTTTCGGATATCGAAAAAACAAAGATAATTTTGTTCGAGAAGCGGGTTTCGTGGAAAAAGTTGGCTTGTTTCTGAAATTACATGAAAAATAAAACGAGCAGACAGACCGCGCCATCCGATATGCAGTAGTATATTAAAAGAGTTTTCCAAGAATTGGAATTATTTAGAAGTATCAGACCCCGTGAAAGAGAAAAATGGAATACGAAATTATTTAGAAGCTTAGAACATGATCCACACAAAAATAACAAAATGCCAAGAACAAATTCTTATGCTATGTTTCAGCGGTTTCAACAGTATATAGGGAGCAAGTTGCGTTTGTAAAAACTAGATTGTATCGTACTAGGTACGGAGTAGTTCCAACACGGCATTGCGTGACAATCGAATACGAAAATGTTGGCGTCAACATGGAAAACGGAAGACCCGCATGAACGCAGCAAAGAGCCGTACAATCGATCGACACTAGAAAACAAACACAAAAAAAAACGAACAGAACTAACAAGCATGTCCAGCGGTTTGCTTTTTTTCACCCGAGAGTTCAAAGAATACGAAATCATCACTATTAAAACAAAACGAATACTATGTAGATCGCAGATGCATCAATCCAAACCCGTCGAACCACAAAATATAAAGAACTATTTTTTTCCTGAAAACATCTACACCTTTGACTGTAATATTTGCTCCATAAATGGCGCGGCTGCACGTCAATTTAATAAAAAGATTTCTCAGTAGAGACGCCGATACATGAAACATTCGCGCCAAAAATGAGCGCTCTTTTGATGTGCCATTGCCACTCATGCTATTTCGTGAGCGGAGCCCCAGTGAGCGCTCAGAAGGCGCTCAGTAAAAAGATTTCTCAGTAGAGACGCAGATATATGAAACATTCACGCCAAAAATGAGCGCTCTTTTGATGTGACATTGCCGCTCATGCTATTTCGTGAGCGGAGCCCCAGTGAGCGCTCAGAAGGCGCTCAGTAAACAGATCCCATGCGAGGCTTCCTTCAGAATCGAAAAAGGGAAGCGAAAAAATCGCATAGGAGCCGCTCCTCGAGTATGCTAGATTTCTTCGGTTTACACTCCATGGAATGCGACAGTTTTCTCGCTCCCATGCGACGAAGATCCATACCCATGTGACCAAAATCATCATTTCGGTCTAAATCCCATATAAGGAGCTGATAGCATCGAAACACAGCGACGGAAAACGCGCGAAAATAGCGCCATATTATTTACTCACGAACTTACACGTTCATGAAAAGTTCCGCATACGCCTTTTTTTCATAATCCAATTTGACAAAATCTACAAACTATCACTGCTTTCGCAGAACACAAATCAATATTTTGGTGTGGCGTCATGCGCGCGTCACCACGCTCCAAACAAGATGGCGTCGTGATTTAGTGCGAAATTCGATCAGCGCTCTCAATCACTATCTGTGGACAGGAGGAAATGGTGGCCAACCACCATTTGCTCACCTCTAAAGTTCAGAATCGTGTATGCAGCTCTATTTTTAGTCGGGGTGGGGGAGGGGTGCCCTGTCGTGACGATTCGATTCGAATATAAATAGAGAGCGAGAGCCCAGAAGATATACTGGATAAGTCAATTTCGTCTTACACGTGTCTTGCATTACGGAAATGAAAAGACGAAACCTCTAACCCTCTCTCACCAAATCCATAAAACGAATTCGCGCAAGAGTGTATACAGGTCTTCATTTTTCCAAGTGCATTGCCTTGGACAGCAAGGTCTACAGATATCTCTTCGGAACATTTCTCACTCCTCACCAACAATTTATCGTTTCCCATATGAAGAAAACTGTCAAGATAACCAACCTATCGAGTGCCAGGCAAGCACAACGACAAATCCAACTATCTTCAAGAACAATATTTTTTAATTTTGTTGTCTAATACTCTGTAATAACTTAAAAAAATACAATTGCACATTTCCTCAACCTGTCATTTCCATGCAATTGATGATTTGTGCGACATACACTACAGTAAAGGAGAAAAAATATACTTAAAAAATTTTCAGAGATTGAACACGAAAACATGGTCATATCAAGAACAAAGACAAATACACTGTATAACAATTACAATTACAATATGTACCCACAAGCAGCCCCCAGGAGAGGGGCCTATGGCGGGGGTCGAACGACCAGTTGTAATAATAAGGCATACAAATAGTGATGGCAGCTCCCTAAAATAACCACACACGAAATATATGTGAAAAATTGACAACGAGCCGCTGACGAGGCTAAATAAATAAAAATATAAATAAACATACATGGAAAGACGCCACCATTTTTCCTTCGTCAAAACCCAAAAATGGTGGCGTCTTTCAATGTACGTTTCACAAAATTCGTTTTTTTCTTTATACTTTTCGAAAACTATTTCTTCTAAATCTATATAGGTTTTGACGAAGGAAAAAGGTTGATTAGTATTTCAATGTACTTTTCACAAAATTCAGTTTATTATTTTTATTTATTGGACCTCGCCAACTCGTCGTCGATTTTCCACGGCTCTGTCCCATGTTTGTTCACTTATGCAGACTAAAATGACGAAATTCGTGAGAAATAACATTCGGATCCAGAGATTAAAGATATGTCCTTTTCCAAAAAGAGAAAAAAACCGCGAAAGAAAAAGAAAGAGGGGGAAATCCATTGTTTTTTGGCAACTGAGTGATAACAGGAGTATAAGAGATATCATTTCATTTAAATGAGTTCTCTTTCACTGCGCCGCTCCGTGTGTGCATCCCGCGTGTAAACTTATAACCACATTGGGGAGAGGCTGATTCTATTAGAGCGACGCATGCGGCGAAAATTAAATTTGGGATTTTCGGTGTTCTATGTGTGTCTATCAGTGGCGGTGGTGTACACAATAGTGACAACGGCGCAACCAACAAAAACCGAACTCAAAAACTCGCCGACCTCTCAATTCGTTTTCTATATATATATATATAGCCCATTCGCACGAAGAATTCATACAGCCACAAAGTACGAATCGTCGTAGCCCAGTTGGTTTAGCGACTGACTGAAAGCTCTGCGGTCCCGGATTAGATTCCAGGCTCTCGAAAATTTCGATTCCGGAGTACTGGTCGTGCCCCTCGCATAGTGTTTAAGCACCATGAGGGGTATGTAACGCATGTAATGCGGTTGACTACAGTTGATTGGGTAAAAAAAATTCAAAGATACGTATCTAAAAAAAACAATACAGTACGTTTGGGAGGACCCGGATTCGAATGTCAAGAGATCCTCGTAAACTGGAAACGTCATGATTCGATACACTGTAAATTAAAGCAACCTTAAAGTCGCCGTCTAGGAATTCTAGCCAAAATGTTCTAGTGTCCTGAGTACTAAACAAGGAGAAAGGAAACTCTAAACTGGTGGGCACAAAAATAAGTGGGAGACCAAGTAATTTTGCCTAACCTATTTGCCTATGAAATGGTCCCGATATCGTACAGGCACGGGTCACGTTTTACAAATTCCAAAAGAAGGCTCAATTCATCTCTCCCGAAAAATTCCGAAAGTGTCTGCAGGAATCTAAACAGCGACACGGGCATATAATGAAAGCAGGTGAACCATTACGTCCCTCGACACCTCATTTTATATAGTATACTTACAGGGCCACAAGAACGTTTTCGAGATAATCACACATTTCTCTCATCAGTTGTGTTCGAAAGCGACGGCGCTAATAAGCGCACGACCAAAAGGAGAAATTCTAAAATGTTAAAACAGAAAAGGGCATGTCTACGAACTCCCAATCCTCCTTTATCCTATGTTTTATTGGATTGCAATTATCCTATGTTTAACGAAAAAAGTCGAAGCCGATTATGTAATACACAAGAGCGAGATTGTTGGATGCAATAATCAGAGATCGACGTTACAAGCACGTAGATGAAACATAAAGTCTCTATATTTGTAATTTCCTATTATTCTATATTTGTTGCAATTTGTAACGTTGGTCAAAACTACTATCATTACTATTGCAGCAACACCAGCCTGTTTTTATAAGTTTCTGGTCAATACCGATTCACCAAATCTTTAGTACACGCAAAACGGAACATGTTCACTACAGTGTTTTGGAATACAACGTTTAAAAAAACTTAGGCACTTCACATCAACTTCGTCTCACGAATTAGAAATGACAGTATTCAAACTGCTCGATAAGAAATGTGGCGTATCCAAACACGACAGATGATGGACCCCAGTTTCACTCAAGACATAATTTGAGAAAAAATAGTCCCACGAATTATTTTCCGTTTTCAGACCATTCAAATCTCAATTCAATTCAAACCTGACCTAACCTCGCCAAGGGAAATCTATTCTGTCCAGTGCACGTATGAAAACGTCGCTTTTAAATTAAGACTAGGAGGAAAAAGCTGTACTCTCTTTCTTGGATGGCTGGTTCAGGAAAGACAGATGGCATCTGCATCTCATCACAAAACCGTTTTTCTCGCTTTCATGCGCCAAAGATGACTTATCTCTGACAGTCCAATTTCCAGATTAGACACACTAGACCTAACGTTGCTGACCCGGACAATACCTCGTCAATTTAAAATGCGACATTTGTAGGCAGTTATTTTTCTAAAGCAAATGCCATAAAACCCCATCATTCCCCAAGTTTGTAGAATCTGACTTGTACTTGACTATTTTCAAGAATATTTTGAAATTTTAAAAAAAATTTAAAATCTTAAGCGAATAGGCAACGCACGTTCAAAAGAATCCACGAACATATATTTTTTGAGTAGTCATGAAGGGAAAGCAGTCGTTAGCCTTTAAAGTGACATCTATCGAGTAACTTTGCCCGCCTTATCCAATCAACGTTCGATACGCGGCTCAGAAGAATTCTATGGAAATCTAAGTTGGAACAAGACTAATTACAATTACAAATTTTACCCGCAAGCAGCCCCAAGAGAGGGGCCTATGGCGGGGGTCGAAAGACCAGTTGGGGACA
>JAQGBY010006177.1:0-13521 GCA_034698785.1 Mycogona germanica
TGTTAGTGGGTGTTGATTTTATGGCAAAGAGGAGAAAAAGTGATCAAATTCCTCCGGCGTGGGTGTGGAATTTATGAGCATGTCAAACATTTGTTCTCTCTTAAGATACAAATGTTTCAGATTGACCTGGCTTAGTACAGGTGAATGCCAATAATTAAAATCAGATTAAATAGAATAAATAGATTCACTTGTTCAATTCAATTGAGACAAGTGACATCTTAAAGCCAAAGATTCATATGTTTGAAATATGCAAAGAGCAAATTAAATTGACAAATATAATAATTACTTGAAGCACAAGTTTGTCAATTAAACTAGGATTAAGTGTTAATTAAGATCTCTAAAGTTATACATGTTTAGAGATAGACATGAGACACCATGTCTCCATATTATTGCTACAACCGTAACATCCCTTAACTTGTTTTAAGTGCATCTAAGATTTATTAGCATTACGGTAACGTTACGGAAAGAAGAGATTAATCTCTTCTTGACGAGGAAAATTTGTATTTCAAGTGACGCGCACGAGAGAGCTTGGTCAATCGTATCTTCGTCAGAGCCTCGCGCGACATGTAAACGGATAACGCGAGGCCCGCATCTCAGCAGGAGGTTGACCGACGTAAACAAATGGTTTCGAGGAATCGAGACCGAAAGTGTGGCGGCTGGTGAGTAACGCGGCGGCGCGTGACTAGATATATAATGCTGAAGCACTGTCTTATTAAAGACAGTGCTGGCGATTGAGTTGGTTATATCGACTCAAACGTCACACAATGATTATTTTTTGGAAATACTCAAACACACGTCTTTTGTTAGATCAATAGAATTAATATTTTATTCCTTATTAAATTTAGATTACAATCAACAGTTACAAAACATAAATCGTGCTTCCATTAAAGCTTATTAAAACTGCCTTGTCTGCTTCGGAGGCGAACTGCCTTTCGCTGATACAGAATTGCAACCAAAATAACATTAACAGCTAGTATCAACATGCCGATGACCAGTCCGATTATCCACATAGAGTTGGACATGCTGGAGGCTGAGGAAAAAATAAACAAAAGTTAAAATAAACCGCAACAACAATATTGGAAAAACGCACTTCAATGTAAAAATTGAAAAATACAGGCGAAAAATGTTTCGTGCAGTTCAGAAAATTTGAAATGCAGATAAAAGTTAATAAATACAGAGTACACTCGGGTGAAATATACTAAATCATTTATTTAAAATTGTAAATTGCTCCATTTTTTCTCAAAAAAATAAAATTTCAGATTGCACTAATATGTTTCATTGCAAGATTCGCCTGGATTTTTAAAAAAAATGAAACGAACATCTTGAATCGCTGAAAGAGGTTTCTTTGAACAGTGAAAATGTCACAATGGTTCGACCGAGTTTCAAATATTGGTAGATTGACCACGAAATGTTGATGTGCACTGCAAATGTTGTCGTCTGAAATGACGACGCCATTTTTCGTTAAACAGTTATTGCTTATTTTGAGACTGATCTTGAGCAGTTATTTTAATTTCGAGATTCCTCTAATGGTTTTGTTTGAAGATGGCTCTGGTGGAATGTCGCATAACATTTTAAGAAGTGGAAGCATGGATGACTTATGAAAAGTCAATTCCCCTCTATAAATCAATCGATATCAATTTCAGACAAACGTTATTAAATCCGCTAAATAAAACTGTTAAACAGTTTGCGAAGAACATGTAGTCTTCGTGATTTTGTTCCATGTTATCGAAAGGTCTCAATTTCCACGCCAATCCCAATGTGATCTGGAGAAAGCGTTCGACAGTCAAGGTGGAAAATCGTGTCCGGCCGCGGGTAATCTCCAATAACTCTCCCAAAACCAAACCAACTCACATTCCATTGTCAGCGTTGCCGCGTCGGATAGGACGGCACGATGCGAGTCGTCGGCCAGACTGGCGCACCGCCACGTGCCCGCATCGATCTCCTTGAAGTGATTGATTCGCAACGAGCATTCCTTTTGACCACTGATGCCGTCCTCCTGGTACTTGTCGTATCTGTACTCGCTCAACCAGGTCCTCAGACGATGACCGTTTCTGCGCCACACGCAATGGACCGGAGTGTTGAACACGCAGAACAGAGTATAGGAGCTACCCGCGGCCAGACTGCGACTTCCGGGATGCTGTTCTACGGACACATCTGTCAATCGAACATCAATTATTCAGTTTGGTATTTCGTATTAATGGCCGCAGCCAAACTCAGAGAATCAAATTGCTGATTCTGACCTGGACATGGACTTGATCGTGAACTTTCAATATTCAAACAGCAATATCGAATTTAATTTCAAGAATTTAATTTTAATCACAACAGAATTACATTGGATACTTAAATGGAAAAAAGTCTGTCAACGTAACAGCTCTCGTATGAGGTTTCACTTTTTTTAGTGTCGCTATTTGCTCACCAGATGGAGTTGATGTTGAAGCTATCCTTGTCGGTTCAGTCGAGCCTGTAATAGGAGAAAATATTACATTGATCAATATTGGATATTTTCTTATAAATTTGTTGATTGGTATTCAAATAAAATCAAAGGAATTCAGTTTTTCGATCATAACCGTTCGCGAATGCCTTTTAACGCACAATCGAGGACACCAGGTGGCGCACCAAGATTCAGTAGCGTCGCATTTGTGTAAGCGGAGTAATGCACCGCATGCGCACTTTTCTACTCAAGATTAAGTCTCATGTTTCGATAGAATCATAGAATTTAAAAAATAAAAAAGTCAAATGTTTTCTTTTGTTCTTCAGCCAATTAATAACATTGTCTTGTGCAGTTTCAATAAGTCGACATTTCCGAATTAGATTGCATGAAATGAAAACTGATGCTAAGCCACTATTGTATTGCAATACCTCCAGATCACTGTTGAATTTTGGATCCTAAATGCTGAATTGTAATAATATTTACACATACAATGTATATGGCCATGAGGATTCTTTATGTCTTACTTGCGCTTCCTCCTGGTTGTTGAGGTCCTCTGACGATCACGGTGACATTCATGTACTCGCGACCATGTTCCTGTCCCGTGGCCGCCTTGCCGCAGGACCAGACACCCGAGTCGTTGCTCCTGTCCACCCTCTGCAGGCGTAAAGAGCAATCCTTGCCGAAGCTGGCACCTCTTACGTACGAATAACGATTGTTCAAGATGTTATTTGTGAAACTGTCTATGCCGTGAGTCCAGGCGCAATTGATTTCGGAGTCGAACTGACATTCTAGAGTGACCGTGTCACCTTGATTGACGGTTTTGCTGACGCTGGATTCTCCCACCAAACGGACTTTCGGATTTGCCAATGTCACTACACGGATGTCACAATTAGATTAATAAGATTATGTAAGATGACTGACTTGAAATCGCCCTGACAATCGGTTTTGTGCATGAGGATTTACCTTTAAGGGCGATTGAAATGAAAGCAAGTTGGAAAGCAATCCGGTTCAGCCACATTTTCAATCTGGAAGATTTGAATAATTGCGATTAGGCATTTAGAAAATTTATTATTTTTCATCATGGATGACCTTTAAGGAGGTAGGAACTCTGTGATCGAGACCAATACAGTTCAGGAGCAATCATATCATCTTAAATAATAAAACACAGGTTTGAATCATGTGGAATTTTGTTTGCAACGGCAGCATTCCGCTCATCAGAACACAGCAGGTATAAAGGAGGAACGTTTAGACATAGACATAAAATCGACGATCACCAGAGCACGTGAATGACAAATTAACAACTGCGCCCATCTCAAATGTGCTCAAAGGGGCGAAAATTTGAGCACAAGGGCAACATTCCGCGAATCAAATTACTCCATTTGCAAGCAGTCATTGTTTTCTATGCGTGTTCCGTGTCTGAACGATATCAGATACACGTTTGAGATCCCTACCTAGGTAACGAGTCTAGGCTAGGCAAAATTACCAGGACCCTACATTTCTTCTTTGAATTTCCCAGAGACTTAAGTACTAGTCAGATATAATAAAAGAGCAGTCAAATGAATAAAAGTGAATCCCCATTTAATGTGACCTTGTTTGATTTCGATTTTAATAACAGCATTATATAAGTGTTTAATAATAATTTAAATTTATCAGTTCATTCGATTTCAAAATTAATTGGAAACTCAAATTGAGCATGCGATCTATTTTTGACTCTGAAACTGTAACTCAGGTCTACTCCCTTTTTACCTTTAGTCCTTGGATAGTGTTCTTGTTTCATATTATTATGATTCTGAAGAATGGAAGAAAAACAATGGTTGTGAATGGGACGAAAACCTTGAGCAGATCAGAAGGCGCCCTTGAAAAATTATGCGGGAGAAAACGAAATGAAAATTGATGTCGTCATCAAATGTACACTTTCGATATGCGATGACGTATTATTGACATACGAGGCGCGCTTTCGTTGTTATCGATCAAGGAAACTTTTCATCATTTTTGTCGACAAGCCGACACCAATCTATTTATAGGCAACAAGTTTGATTTATAAGAAAGGATTTTTAATATTTCCCCCTTTTTATTATTCCAGCTATACTTCAGGTACTTACGACACAGCATCGGAGGTTAAGGTGTTTATTCACCGGCACCTCTGATGTTTTGATTAATAAACGACACAACATCAAGAGTTAAAATAAGTTGTGTTGACCTAGAACTATGGGACGCTACACTCAGGTGAAAATTTCTTTGCGCTTCGCTCCGTCGATTTGAGTTGTTGATGATTGATGAGATTGAATGATTGAATGTCTTCGCATTTTATCAATCAAAACAGATCAAAGGTTCGCGCCAATTTTTCCGTCTAGGGTATTTTTCCCGCGCAGTTAGAGCTTCTGTTTTTAGAATATAGGGGACGCCATCATCGCTGACGGCGCTTGACCTCAGTCTGCGCATGCGCAAATTGCAGTCGGCGGCGCCATATTTTTGCACAAACTTCAAAATAAAGTGAAAAGTTGCGACTTGCATGACCAAGTTTGCGTTTAAGTCCTGCGGTTGGACACAAATTTCGAGTTGGAAGTGATCGATCGACGATCGGCGTTTCAGAAATGGCGCTCAATCCTCAGTACGACACCATCGCCAAAAGTTTTGTTCAGCAATATTATATGATGTTCGATGACCCCGGAGCGAGAGCCAATCTGGCCAACTTGTACAGCGTGAGTAGACTGGTTTTAGGCCTACACGTCGAAGACCTTTGAGTTTGGGTGCGTCGGGTCTCTGGAAAACCAATCCAGATACTCATGTAGGTGACCTGCCCAGTGTAACAGATTTAAAGGGCGCGCCCTAGTTCAAAGTTCCTCGAAATCTCGTGATGAAAATGTGGTTTTTGGGATTTGGTATTTTTGTACGGGAGGTTGCCTGTTGAAATGTCGCTCAATTTCACATGCCCCGTTCATGTAAAAGTGTAGCATAGCGTCACTTGGGCGCTGAATCGTTTCCACGAATAGAAAAATGCCTTTTATTTGTGGATTTTGGTTCGAAAAAGCCATGGTTAACTGGTAACGGCTAGGCCTTTCGTGCCTAGCCCTAGCCTCAAGCGTGGGCGAGGCCCGTTCTCCCCCGCCTGGGGCCTCAAATAGCCCCCTCGAATACTCGCGTTCGGCGTTGTTCATTGTCGTTATGGGTTCTGGGGTTGCTCTTAATGCATCGTAGGTGGTCAAGGTGAGGAATTTTAGTCGTCGCAGGTCCTAGGCTATGCGAGGATGTCGTCTAAGCGGAGGCCGACCTAGGTGCAGTTTATCTATAGTTGGCCTTTAGAGCATCGTGCTTTTCGCAGTCTTGTGTAGGCATCTTCACAACTACAGAAACTAAACTCCTGCCCTGTCAGATGATTTGTGGGACCTGTCATTGCCAAATAAGCGAGGTCTGAACAGTCTAAGCCCAAACCGACTCTACATGTAGCCTAGTGTTAGTACAGTACTGTACGACAAGCTTACTGTACATGGTCTTGGCTGCCTGTGAGGCGTCAAGACTTTCAGTTTGCTTGTAGGCATCTTTTATGAAACACTTTCAACATAGACTGCGTACATGAAGACCGTTTAATCGCAGTTACAAGCTCACTGAACATGTATATATTACAGTTAAATACTTGTATATAGGCCGAACTATAGATCTCGTTTATGCAATCCAAGGGGAGAGCCGATTACCACCTCCCAATACTTCAAAACGATGTGTGTGTGTTGCTGAAAAAGCGCCGAGCAAGGACATATTTATATTTGTCTGGACCAATTTTGTGATTTAACTGTTTTGACGTTGGTTGTTCAGTTTGAATTTCTGGGTCCATTTTAACGATTTCATTTATTGTTTTCTTTACTAGGCTGAGCATTCACTGATGACTTTTGAAGGCGAGCAATTTCAAGGCAGTTTAAAAATTATGGAAAAGTTTACTGTGAGTTCAAAAACCAATGTATTGTGAAAAGGCACTCTGAAATTTCCTGTTTCGTAACGAACTGTTTTGTTTGCAAATTTCAATTTCAGAGTTTAACCTTTCAAAAAATCCAACACCTTATAACGGCGGTAGACACACAACCGATGCTGGACGGAGGAATTTTAATTGTAGTACTCGGACAACTCAAGGTATAAATATATATATATTTTTTAATTTAATTAAATAATGAGGATCTGTACCCCTCTTTGCGAAGTGTTTCTGCTGTTCGCTTAATACATTGCCGTGATAATACAAATATCTCTCTTGTTTCTCTTTGAATAGACCGATGACGACCCGCCTCATGGATTCAACCAATCCTTTGTTTTGAAGCCAATGGGCGACTCCTTCTTTATCCAGCACGAACTCTTTAGGTTAGCGTTGCATCACAACGCCTAAGATCGGCGTGACAAAAGAATCAACGGCGGTGTGTTTAATTAAACAAAAATGTGGATCTGTTTCTTTTTGCGCTCATCCTACCTCTCTTATCTCTCTTTTTCCCACCTATTCCTCATCTGTGTATGTAGGTTCGTGTTCTCATAAAACGCTGGCGTCCTTGGTCACGTCGGTAACTACTCGACCGTGTTGACCGGCGACGGTCGTCAGCGATTTATCTGGACTGACCTTGCTTTCTCTTCTCCTTTTCCTAATCGCTCTCCTATTTGTAAAAAAGAAATATAGATCCGCGGTTTTTCATTTTTCTTTGTAAGTTTAAATGTTTCAAGCTTTTGCCACTCCCCCTGCCATCTCCCAATTCGAATTCCTCTCCCACTATCTTCATCACTTTTAATTTTGTATGGAATTAATTAACCATTTTTATATACACGATGATATATCTATGGATAGACAAAAAATACACAACGCGTTTGTTTTTCTTGGGCGTGTTTGTGTGGACGTACGCGTGCGGGCCCGGTCGTCGCTGTGTAAGGGAAATCAACTTTTCAAAAAAAAAAATTGTGTAATGATCAACTATATATATATACAAATATACAATGCATTTTTCAGTATGTCTGCTGGATATTTGGTGAAATCGAATGTTGCCTTAATTAATGCTTGACGAATTCAAATGGCCACACTCTATCTACTCCTTTTATTCGAAGCTTCTGCGTCTGACGTGCGCCGAACATTTTTTGCATCTGGTGCCGCTTTGTAAAACGATGAGTCAATAAACATTTAGTTACACACTCAAGTTTAAGTAATGATTCATTTAGCTACAATTTGAAAAGCTTTAATATCTCTACTCGTGCTGCTTTGCCAAACCATGCAAGAACAATCTAACTCTTGGTTGAGCTGCAGTAAAGGAAAAACTGCCAGTGTTTGCTTTGATGTTTTAATAAGAGAATAAACACGTTTAAAAATAGTTAGCATTTAAACGCCAAATTAATCTGCGAATTGGGGAATCCACAACCCCCCAATTATTTACACCTGAATAAAATTTCAAAACAATCTGATATTCTAGGCAGACTTCGATATAATTAGTTTCACTGCGCTGAAGATTCTGAAAACTAGCTCGAACTTAGAATCACTCTCATTACTGGAATTTTAACGACAAAGTTTAAATATTTTTAGCAAAAGAGTTTTATTAGTGTGGTTACACCATTTATATTTCACTCGTACAATTACAAACAAATGTGAAAGTGATGTAGTGCAAAAAAAAAAGTTGTTTCTCCCAAGTTTGAAATGTGCGAATTAAGTTATTTTTTCGGTTTCTTCTTTTCGGCTTCCTCTTCTTTCTCCTTTTCAATTTCGGCCACATACTTCTCGATTTCTTCTACTTCGAGCATCTAATATTTAAAAGAAAAAAAGTTGTGAATTTTGTTCAGATAATTGTGCCACTCCAACCAAATGTTAAGTATTTTCCTGAGCTTCACGGAAATAAAATGTTTTACGAGCTAATTAATAGTCAAAATAGCTGACCTTCATTGGCTGTCCCTTTTCCATGACTGCCAACTCGATGTTTTTGCCGCCCGACTGCACGACCTCCAACAGAGCTTTGATCGCCAATTTGATTGCGTCCACTTTGGACGCCACCAGTTCGGGGGTGTAATTCTTTTCCAAGTACTCGCGAACCGTCTTGGCGCTCCTGCCAATGGCATTGGCCTTTTGAAGAAAAAAATAATATTAGAAAAAAGATCAAAACAACTGCGTTTCACTGGAATTCTGTAAAATCAATATAAATATTGAAGTGTTATCATCCTACCTTCCATTCATGATAGGTGCCCGACGGGTCAGTCTGATAAAGATGCAGACTTCCGTCTATGTCGTAGCCTGCCATCAAACATGATATTCCGAACGGACGCCTTCCGTTACTCTGGGTGTAACGCTGAAATAAATATTTTTAAGACAAGATCAGTTGATGTTCATCAGGGCATCTAGTTATAAGAAGAAATAATATTGTTTTTGCAAGTCACTATTTCAAAGCTATTTTAAAAAAATTGTTGGGTAACATGAATTCTATTACACTGATACAAATCTGTACTCATTTGTAATCATTGTGTAATCATTTGTATTGTATTTAACAAAAACATTTCGAATTGTCACACACAAAAAATGGTTTGTTTGCTAAAATCAATCAAGGTAGAAAGCTTGTCTACCTGTTTTAGTCCCGCTATGTAGCGAGTTATGTACTCCAACGTCACAGGATCTTCAACAGTTAACTTGTGACTCTGGCACTCGATCCGGGCTCTGTTTATCAGTATCCTGGCGTCCGCAGTCAAACCTGTGGTGGAAAAACCACACAAAATAACGAATATTACGTATCAATATAGTATGCACAAGTCACGGAGCCTATATATTTGTCAGCAAAGACCAAATTCATGTCAACTTCGTTCTATTAGAAATCATACCATGAACGTTAATGAGGCAATATAATTTTGCAATTATTTTATATCACTCTCAATTATTTTATAACCAATGTTTAAATATTTACGCCTCCGTTCTAGGTTATTACATGAGTTTCAACGTTTTTGCTCCAAACTCCGGATCTAGATTAGACAAGATCGGATTTCTGCGCACTTAAATTCGATGTAAAATTGGTAATTGCATTTTCAGATTAGACGGGGTGTTGCAATTGTTCATTGATTAAAGAATGCTAACAATTTATGTTTCTTCCGTATACTAACCGGCGAACGCCATCACGACGTGCTCATCAAGCAGGCAGATCTTGCGCACAGTTCGCTCCTCCTGCAGTTTGGCCATGGACTTCTTTTCGACACCGAGAACTACGATGTCCTGACCTCGAACGCCCACCTAGATGATAGTTAGACAGACAATAAATTCTTGGAATCATTAACAGTGCAAAACACTTTCACCGTATCAACCGCAGACACACAGATGAGAAAAGAATGTCTTTGTCTACAATAATTAATAGGAGTCGATCACAAATCTAAAACAAAACAGAACGCAAGTTCAAAATTTGAATTCCAGTCAGTGAACTTAATTATGGTTCTGGCGGTGCGAACTAGAAGACTACACAGTCTGCGCCTCATACGACGAAAAAGAGGGAACATGACACAGGCATATGTAACCCCCAGGTTAGGCTTAAGGTGGTTGACCACAGGTACACTTTGGACGCGATTTTCAAGCGCCAAAGGATTCTTACCGCCGTGGAACCCTTCTTGACAGCTTCCTGGGCATATTCCACTTGAAATAGATGTCCGTCGGGCGAAAATACCGTAATGGCGCGGTCGTAACGTGCAGTACCCATGTCGAAAGTTGAGCACAAAATTCGCGAATCTACAAAACTTACGAATTTCGCTTGATCACGCCAATCAGTGAGTTCCGTATTACGGTGCGAGATTAAAGTGCTGAGTCAGCGCTGATGCGTGATTGCTGACGAGTTGGTGCGAATCTATGGAGAATGTTTGGGCGTTTGACTCACCACAGGACCGGAGGTGGTTGAAATAGGAATATCGATATTTCAATAAAATCATAGAGTATATTCGATTGTAGCCGACTAGCAATAGTGAAACGATAGTAATCGATCGTAGTCGACCAACATTCATAAATCAATAGTAAGCGATTGTATTCGACTATATCGGACATGGATAATAGACACTGTATGCATTTGAAATCCGTAGCCTTGTTGCAAGAAAGTTTCGTATTTTATTAATTTTATGGCACAATTTTAGTCACAAATTAAAAAATGACAACTGTTCGTTCCGTAGGAGCGTTTTCTTCTTCAAAATTCTTCGGTTTGCGCCATGTTTCAGCTAGTCTTATCAGATTCTGTAGCGCGAATCCAATGTACCAGGGTCCTAGGGCCCAAAGGCTTGGCCTACACAGTCGCCACCAAACAATGTTATTCTACTCGCGACAACATAACTTAACGACTTGTGCAGCGTGTTTATCACCCCAGAGGAACTACGACCCGCGGCAGGGCAAGATGCTGCGGAAACTGATGTCCGGATCGAAGTACGAATAGAATTAAGAGATTCCCCAATGTGTCATGTGGTGGCTTCTTATTTTAACAAACCTAAATTTTGTTTTTTTTTACAGGAAGAAATGGTACGATTGTGAGAACAGAGTAAGTTTTTTCGAGATTCTTCAAGATCTTCTATTTTTATTGGCATTGAATTTAAGTCTTCAACTAACGCAACGCGCCCATAAATATAGTTTGTGTAGTGTTACTATGAGACGGCGCACTCAGTGTTTCAAAGTTTGTATAAATAAACCGTCAGAATTGTGTGTTGCTTTAAACTGCAATCACCAAAGTTCATAAATGCATTTTAACAGCGCTCAACTATGTGTTAATTTTGTTTTCATTTATTAATAATGACCTAGTGATTTCGCTTTTTTTCAGATCGAGAAGCCAAAAATTGGAGGTATGGAATTTCTGAAGCCGGAAAAGACAAAAAATCCGCGCAGGGTGCGTGTCCTGAACGATGTGCTGATTCGCTACGTGACAGATCTAATTGGTTCGGGCGAAGTCACCCCGGATATTGCTGGACGCGGAGTTGAAATAACGAGGGTAGGTCAACTAGCTATTTAAATTTCATTTAGTGGTGCGCGTCCTTTTCCTCGGGAACTTAAGACTTTTCCAGTTTACAAACTGATTTCATTCTTCTTAATATGTGACAGGTGAAAATCAATTTGGATTACACGTGCCTCAATATCTATTGGCTAACATCCATACCCGAGGAGAGTTTTGTGGTCGAACGACTTCTGAACCATCACGCCGGAAAGCTCAGGTTAGTCAGTGTCTCGACACGATTTGTCCGTTCACACTCTTACTGTAATTATTATTTTAGCGTCAAACTATGTTCATTCTTTTTACTACTTGTCTTCGAAAACAGGTCAATGCTGTGCAACCACAATGTCATCGGAAATGTGCCATACATATTCTTTGTCAAAGACGATCATCAGAAACATGTGTCCGATGTGGAAGCACTTTTAGCCAAGGCGGACTTTGGTGACGACTTCACTCCCGCCGATCCTTCTCACCACATAAAGACTAACACTATTCTAAAGCAGGCTCTACCAGACATCCCAGAGTTAAAGGTAAAATAAAAACTTTTAAGATGATCACAGCTCAGCAAAAGAAATCTCATGGTCAGGATAACGGCTATTTCGACTATTTCATCATCATATTTCGGATTCCGATGCCACCGATTAAATTTGATAATTCTGGAATTTGTGCATGTGTTTCTCTTTTCTAGTACGATCTCAGCTATTGTGCAATTACTCTAAAATGTCCCGTTTTTAATTTTAAGGAGCTAGAAATTCAAGAACAGCCGATAGTGACTGGTGACCAGGACTTCATGGGCAGCCTGTCGGCCGATAAGACCACAGCTGACAAGGACATGAGGATGGACATTCTCGGTTTGAATCATAACTCCATATTAGTGCAGGTGCAAAAGAAATTCAACCAGTTGCAGGCCAGACACAGACTTCGCAGTGGCGATGACGCAAACAGCACCGATCCGTCCGATTCGCCGCTGCCACCGTCGATCGACCTCCTGGACAGCGCCAACCGTGTCCCGAATATATCCTCATCGTTGCTCAGCACGTCCGACATTGTCCGGTTTTTGCAGCAGCGAAAGAAGCTCAAGTACTTGGAGAGGAAAAGGAAGGGTCAAATGCTGGACGCGGAACAATTTCTCGCCAACACGGCCGACGCTAAATTGGAAACGTTTTCTGATGAGATCGACTCTGAGGACTTGTTCGACGAAGACGAGTATGAAGAGCTTGATGGCAATTATGATGACCCCGAATTTAGTTACAAGTAATTTGTGACACACGCTAGTACTACACTGTCCCAAAAATTCAAGATTTGTTGTAGTGAGAAATTGCTTAAAAAGTTAAAATAAATATTACAATTGTGGTTTGACATGTGATGATGCTTTAATAATTATAACAAAATTGAGTGAACGTTCATGTAATTTTCATTATTTCCTTGACAATTAGATTTTTATTAATTGCAGTTTTCAGAATTACTTTTTTGAAAGTTTAAAACTGAAAGAATCGTTTTGTGGATCTTAGTTTATCGTGAATTTCGGCATTTCTGATTTAAAAGAGGGCAAACTAACCATAAAAACAGTTATTTTTTAAGTACGAATCAAGTTTCTTTTACTAGACAACGAAAATAAATAATCTGTGTTTGGATAGTCATCAATAGTAATATCATAGTCGCAAGTAATCGATACTGCCATCGACCAGTTTCCCCGGGTCAAGTCCATATATCGATAGTTGTTTTAACGGTAAGTATCGATATGTTATCGTCAATTCAAATCTATTATTATGTCATCGTATTTGGCGCCAGGTTGAGCAGCCATCACTTTTAAGTTAATGTTTTCAACTTTTTCGACGAGTTTTCCTGAAAAACAATCAAGACCATAGGTAAGTCCATGGTTTGTTTGGCGAAATTGAAAACATTGGCTACATAATTTTGGCGATAATTATATCTAAATCTAAATAATATATGTTTCAAACGCAGTCCCGAGTCTGGGTCTAGGCCTAGGCCTAGCCGTGAAGTAGTGAAACTGTCAACCCCCATTTTTATAGTGAAACCTGTGTCTACAAAGTCGCATATTTGACCTCGGGACGAGAGGTGTCGGTGGCAGAGAGGTAGCGCGTTCGCCTCAAAAGCCCGTGATCGCGGTTTCGATTCCGGCCGACACCT
>JAQGBY010006178.1:0-13518 GCA_034698785.1 Mycogona germanica
GAGGGGGAACGACCAGTACCCCGGGATCGAAATTTTCGAGAGCCCGGGCCGGGAATCGAACCCGGGACCGCCGAAACTACAGTCAGTCACTAAACCAACTGGGCCACGACGATCGAATTTCCCTCGGTCGAAGCTGTAACAAATTCCAGATTCGCGGAACGCGGAAAAAAATCGAGAACTTGACACCGTAATTGCTTATCGAAATTAACGCTGGGCAGTACGGTCGCCCGAAAGAAGGCAACCACACAACACAATCGTGCTATGCAGGACTCGAACCGGCTGAATTACAAGGGATGCAGTACGGAGTATATGACCAAGCCAAGTTGTCGTTTTTACAGAACACAATGGCGATGGCACACAACAAGATGGACGCACGTTGAAAGGTGTGTGTTGGCATTTGGAACAAGAAGCGGCTCATGTGGAGTCCATGCGTGGAGCACATGACCCCTGGGACGCCCCAAAATAGAGGATCACTAAAAAAAAATAGAATGGAATTTGAACGAAGATGCGGAAAAGAAAAATCAATTTGTTGCGCGATCGCTCAGCTCAGTTCAGTTCCCACCGGACATCGTTTCGTCGGTCAAAATGCGGGCGCTTCACCGTACACCGTCTTCCTGTTCGCTCGCCGGCACTGGAAACCGATAGCAGCTTTCGCATTGAGCCGATTAAACCGGATCAAAACTTCATCATATCGCACAACCTGCTACCATTTATTTCTTTAAAAGTATTGGGCTGTGAAGTGTGAGAGTCCCGGCTTCGGAGGAACTTTGTATTTGTGTCCATCTAACAGTCTTTCGGGCATTAAAAATAATTGATATTATATCCATTTTCAGGTCCATAAAATGACCAAACAGTGTAAAATTTTGTATAGAAAATTGTGGATGTTGGAGCGACCGAATTATAAAGGATTTACGACATTTTTCACGGTTTGAGCTCAAATCTGAGGAGGTTACGGAATTCGTTTTGGAACGTTCTTACGAGCAGCTGTACTCGTTGGAGCAACCAAATTTAAAAACGCGAAAAAGATCGCAGGAGAAAAAAATTCACGCTAGCGGCGCTGCTACATACAGCAACGCGAGGATCAACACAACTCTTTTGGCCGATCGTTTTCCGTGACCTTTGGCCAATATCCGATGTCGTTGCACCATACCATGGTTCTCTCCCATATCTACTACCTCCATCCTTGGAACGCGAGCGCGTGTCTATAGCCTGCAGCGAAGACCAATTAGAGCTCACAAGAAATCCAATAATCAATTCCGTTGGACACTTCGAGCATGAGAGTGAGCTTGGCATCCTTTTCTACTTGAAAAGGCTGCCCCGACTCCCACCCCCTTTATTTGGGCTCGCTTCAAGCATCACCGCTATTAAAGGTCACGGTTTATTAAGAATTTCCAAGTGTCTTATACTGGAGGGCGATCCACTTCGCCGTTTTGACTTATGGGGGTTGGTTGCATATAAGCGTAACGATGAAAACAAAATTCTAACCTACGGGATTAGCTAAGAAAGTAAACAATGAGTTAAGATTTACCGGGAATATAGGAAATTCGCATCGACTATTTTTCACTCCCACTGTCCTTTGGAAGCAACCACTGGCATTCCACAAAAAATGCATGTCTATTATCAGATACAAGTAATTTCCCATCTACCAGCAATAACTTATCTTTCAGCTTACAATTACGTTGGAACTTCATCGAGGTTCCCCCGTTTGTCTTTGAAAGTTG
This sequence comes from Mycogona germanica, assembly GCA_034698785.1. NCBI lineage: Eukaryota > Metazoa > Arthropoda > Diplopoda > Chordeumatida > Chordeumatidae > Mycogona > Mycogona germanica. Next base: position 1,722 of record JAQGBY010006178.1, read on the forward strand.
GGTGTCTGAAGAGTAGAAAGTCAATTCTCCCCCAACGGTTGGTTCCATTTGTTTGGACTTTGTGTTCGACCACAGAAGGTAGAACAAATCATCATGCGAATATATAAACACAGTCTGCATTTTTAGAGTATTGGAGGGCGTGGTCGATACGTACAGTATATGGCCGGGTCCGACCAACGATCAAAAGCGTCTAGCATCATTATAAATATGTATTGTATTGGGGAAGATATGTTGGGCTTTGCAAATAATCGAACTCTTGGCAACATGCTTCACTATGTAGTGTGTTGGGTGGATAATGATACGCGTCAACTTCGTTTTCGAGACATTACAGTCTGACCCCAAAATCGTGGCTCGGCCGAGAAGTATTGGAAAATGCCTAATTCATGCAGTATTCATTACGCTATTTATATTTTTTTAATACAAGTAAAATTATTTGTGGGACTGGAAAATGTAGGACAAAGTATTTAATTCAAATAAACCTTATGAGAGGTCCCGAACAGTACCGAACGAGGGGCGAGCCTTTTTTATACAGTAAATCAGAATTGATAAATGTGCAAGATATAAATTAGTTTCGTAGCTTGCGAGATTCGAACACCATAAGCCTGCCACTCTCGTTCGTCTTACGCTCGGTAACTGATGTCCCCGGACTAGTCATAAATTCTTATTTTTAGAACAACCACAATATTATTTTAGATGAAATGAGATGAATGACTGAAATGACGAAGATTATTTGCAATTCGAATTGATAATTGTTCACCTGTTTCTCTGTTCGTCTGTTTTGAAACCACACTTCAATGTGATTAAAATTTAAATTCCAGAATTCTAAAAACCTTATACAGCATTCTGGGGAAACAGATTCTAGTCATTCTCGTTTTGCCCTCACCGATAATTCCGCTCGCATTATTTCGACACCAGTTTCATCCAACATAATGCAAATCAAAAACTCCACACACCCACTCGATTTCCAATCCCCGATGCAAACACACGCATTACACAGTTGCACTCCACCAGCTCATTGAGCAAACAGAAGTTGGGCGGGAGACGTCTCCATAGTCGCTGAACGAATCAGCAAGTACGTCTGGCATCACCTCGGTTGGCCATTACTGCACCCATTTGATAAAAGAGGGAGGAGAGGGAGACGAGGAAGCGCTCTTTTATTTGTTAGTCCAATTACCCAGAATAAATATTCTCAACACGCGAGCAAACATTGGATTTATCGTAAACTGAGATCCCATCAACACTACTTTTCTAGCGCAGGCCTCAATTACGATGTCATTTTAAATTTGAATTCACATGCAATTTAGGCGTCACATCGATCGAAACGAGTTCTACTTCTAATGGATGCGCAAAAAGTAGATGAAATAATCATCATAACCAATTGGCATCAAAAATTACTGAATTAAAATAGTTTTCGGAATAGCGCCGAAACTAAAGACGAACAAAGATTTGTAATAATAGTCTCCTATTATTTAAGTTTCAGTTTCCTAACTTAAAAACTAAGAACAACCTGATCAACCATAACACCATAGTTACTCTGTTAACCGTGCTCGAGACATTTGAACTGTGCTTCGCGTTGGGGCTTAAATATGCCTTCGAGATCGCGAACTATGACAAATTAGTATGTACCTTCTTAAGATTGATTTATACCCAATATCTTCTTAGGGGTAAATCAAGCTTTAAGATCGAAGTTTAGGCTCATGCCGTCTGAAGTGCGGGAAGCAACTGGTGCCGAGTTAAGTAACCGAGTTAAGTAACCGAGTTAACGTTTTGATGTCATCGCCCCCTCTATAGGCGCGCGTTTGCAGAAAACTTTCGAAGCGAGGGGGTCCCAGGAATAAAAATGCACAGGCAAACGAGCACACATCGATAGGTCGAGAACGCCCTAAAAGTTAAACGCCACGGGGTCCAAATCCAGCCATCCATCCACGTCATATTTGCAGCGATAGGCAGTCGGGGCCGGGGCCGGGGCCATCAAAATGTTCGGAGCCCCAAGGAGGTGGACCAGAGGGGCGCGTGGGCGGAGGAGTCAGCCGCCGAGACGCCCCAGACGAGGCCAAGCGCGGTGGGGAAACGCGAACGACAACGGGGGGTGGCGAGGGGTGGTAGGTACAGTAATGACGGGGATGGAGGGGGGAGGTGCATCGGTAGGAAAGCACGGGGGCTCGACGCGACTCACATTTTAATGTCGCCCACGCGTTTTACGAGACATAAACCGAAACTTTAACGACACCAAATAACTGCATCCACGTCGGCCATATCGCTATTTTTCGAGTGAAAAATCATTTTCCCCGTGAGCGACGCGGACGGTTGCTTGGGAGGGGAGGGGAGGAGAGTGAGAGCGAGACGGCAGAACCGAACGTTCATGCGGCAGATGCGGAGAGATCTCGCCGACGAGAAAAAACTACTCGTAGAAATAGCACAACAGTGGAGAAAAGTCGCGAATGACTGAGTGGTTTCGATTGATGGCACGACGTATGGCTTGCTCGGTAGGGGTTTAGGGGAGGGAGGGAGAGAGGAACAGCTTTGCGCCGCCACCCATTATATAGTGTCATAGTCGATCGTTTATTCACTTGGTTTATGGGGCGAAGACCTATACCTGAATATGATCGGGGGCCGTGGAGACTGGAGAGGACTGATCAGGGGAGGGGGGAACGATTGCGTCTAAAAAATAGTTGATGCGAATCAGACGATCAAATATGTTTCAAAACGTCTTGCGAAACGTCTTATATCATTGGTTTCACCGAAATGTTATCAAATCATTTTGGCTTCAATAGTTCGTAGGAGTTGAACCAGATGACGCTTTGGTTATATTGATTGCCAATTTTCGCTACGATTAAAAAATGTACTTTGGAATAATAACGTTTCAGCCCAACTTTTAGGAAACACCCAATTCATGATCGCCGTCAATCGTTATATCTCCAAACTAGCCTTTCAATACAAGTTGGCGCTCATTCCGAGTTTTGGCAGGTTTTCAATTACCTCCGTTATTCACTAGTGACGGACGTTGAGTCCCCTTAAATCACAATTCTCCGACAGGAGCGCTGGGAATATTTTAAAGAGCGAAAGTCCAAAACAGCTTAGAATTGCGAATATTCAATGAAAAATGTCGGCCACACGTCGGATCACATACACCATCATTACTGCACACTCAAGCCAACGACAAGAACAAACAAAATACAGTGTCGCAGTCATACCCCGAAATTTATATAAGAAAATAGCACTTTCACGTCGACAAGAAGGAACACTGGGTGACATAGAGTTGTCAGGGGAGATAAGGGAGAGGTAAGTGCTTGGGTAAGAAGGTGGAAAACGTAATGCGTGTGCAACTAGCTATAAAAGACTGTCACATATTAAGATGGTGGCTTCATGCCTATCCAAAAAATAAAAAACAATTGCGCCTTGATTACGTTTGGCAAAATCGAGTCATACGTAGTTATAAAATTTGTTGGGCATAAAAAATGAACCACCTTTTAAAAAAATTAATACCGGTATCTCTGATTGCTTTTATTCATTCGTGACTTTCAAATGTGTCCATTTCTAATTCAAGTGTTCAAATTGAATGAAATAATCCCAAAAATCAAAGGATCTGGTAACAGTGTCGTTTAAATTAAAACTAATGTGAACTGGTGAATTCGGGACACCACCGAATGAAGCAGACGAATCGAATGGCGAGTCGTCTTCATTCGGTGCTGTCCCGAATTCACCATGTCAGATTAATATACAGACGTCCTAACAAATCTTTCTCATTAAAAACTAATGTGTCCCGCTTTTGTGAAAATTGTGTTTTAATTATTGCATATATGAGCACGAAAAAGCTATCCACCAGCGCTATACCGTTTGAATTTCATTTCAAACAAATTTTTTAAAATAAACATGTTACAAATTGATTCTCGAATTTGTTGTGACCGATAGATCCGAAAGGGGTTAAGAAAACAAGAGATGCGACTCATTTTGGCGGAACTGGGGTCAACGAAAGTGTCTATTACTTTGGTGGTGGACTGTACAGGTAGCTACCTAGGCGAGCGAGCACGTCCGTGGCTTCGACACGCATCTTTGATTCGAGGCAGGCATAAATAAATGAGCGCACGGGATGGAATAGGAATGGGGATGGGAAGGAGAGCAGAGCCGAGCAGCGGAGAAATGAAAAATGACACTTGAATGGATCGCGATCCCCGTTACGCCCGGCAGCACCGAAAAGCGCTCGGCCAGGGCGCATCCCCCATACACATAGCCTATTGTGTTGTTTTGTATTGTGGCTGTATACACAAATATGTAGGAGACGGCGTCACATCCTCCCCGAGCCAGGGACGGGCGCAATTAACTTTTGGCGGGACTAAGGACTCTCTTTCTATAACGGCGCCCTGGGCAAAGGACAACCACTGCACCCCCTCCCCAATCCATATTACCAAATAGTCTCAATGGTTATAATCTTTGTAACAGAAAATATAAAAAATTGTTTGAATTGCAATCGAGTCAGCAACAGGGTCGTCGATAAACAACGTTTACTTTTTGATCTTAAGCGATATTATCGACGATTTCGTTACCGATTGCAGTCCAAGCAATAATCCTATATTTTTTGTTATTAGTAGCTACCATCGGCTTCATATCTACTATTTTGGTAATCTTTGTTTTCAAAAATGAAATTCCAGAGTTGCTAATAAATTGCAAATTGTTATGTTTAGAAAGTCAATTTTAAATAATTATTTCTGAAATTCCTCCCGGGCTGTTCTTTTTATCTAACTTTTTAAAAACAACAAATCGTAGGAAGTGTTAAAGGGATTAAGTGTGGGAAAAGATTATATTTTTTTTTTATGAGAGTGATTATTTTTTGCTGCAACAATTTTCTTAAAATATAAGTGCGGGAGCGAAAATAACTGCTGGAATTGAAAATAACTTGGGTGCTGCTTTAATCTGGTGACTTGCGCCCTGGACAAAATCCCATGTTGTCGCTCTCCTTCGCAAAAAAAAACGCAATGGGGGTTGGACGGTCGGTCGCCGGAGAAGAGAATTTTCCGAAAGTGTCAACGTTCTGCCCTCTGCCATTATCGCATGCGCCTTCTTTTTTTCTTTTTTTTTGCAATGTGTGTGTGTGTGTGTGTGTGTGTGTGTGTGTGTGTGCATAAATGGCGCGGGGCTGTCACGGTTGCTGTCTGTTTCGCTGCCACACCATTAAATTGATCAGACACGACGTGGGTGTACCTTTAGCAAGTTTTCGCATCAGTTTATGCGAAACTCGGGTGACGTAATGGCATTGTGCGCGCGTGTTTACAAATTTGTTCGAGCAAAACTTTAATGTCAGCTCGCCTCCAGTGCAGCCCGTATTGGCATTTTCGAAATTCATTTGGCTGTTCACGCCTCCTTGATCCGACAGAACACTCAAACGTACTGCATTTCTTGATTATCCAATTCAAACTGCACGCGCACATCAATTTGCAACATGAATAACTTATGCAAATGGGAATACTTTTCATATACACTTGTAGAAAAAAATCAATTACGGTAAGCGATCGATGAGGTATTGGATATTTTCCTTTTTCACACTAGGTTCCAAGACGAGCAGAACAAAATAACTAGAAATAAAACATATTCAGCTACTCTGAGGTATTAGGTCGCAGTCTGCTATTAATATCATAAGTATACTTAAAAAGTATAATATCGAAATTACTGTTCCATGCCACCCACAATGTGGCCACTATCGAACGGTCTCTGACGTTGAAAACCGATGACCGTTGCCATAGGGCAGGCTGGAAGCACTTCAACATTATTATATCTTCTTAATATATGTTCCTAATATTTATATTCTATTCACCAGTACTCTCGGGGAAATACAAGTGGCAATTAGAATGACAAATTGAATGTCACGAAGATGTGAACGAATCCTCAGGTAATCCAGTTTCGAGAAGGAAACTGTCTTGCAAGTATGTGGTCCTAGGAGGACCTGTAGTGGAAGCGTCTTGCAATTATCGCGACTTAGGACAGGTGGCATGCAGTGGAAATATGTCAGGGTGACAAAAACAGTAGATGCGTTCTCAACGCCTGGACCAAAAAGAGAGTGGTGGTTTTTTTTTTCTGGTTCAATGTTTTGGAGGGAGGGGAAGAGATTAAATTTGTGGGGCGAGGAGAAATAAAAGGTAACTCACAGGATATGAGGGAACAGGGGCGGCATCACTCTGGTACAGGATATTGGTGCAGGGTGGCGACGTGAAACGGGGATCGCCTCTCTTTTGGTGGACGGGGCGACGTCTGTTCCATCACCGATTCGTCGCACGACAACGCCCACGCATATTAAAAACAACCACCAGAAAATTATACGTTCACGTCATGCGACATGGTGATACGAGCGTGCGGAGAAGCAGCCGAGAGAGAAGACGATTTAGAAGATGCAATACTCCCCCCACCCCACCCCCCAACTTCTCCACCCTATCTTAACTCAACGGTAGTAACGTCAGCGAAATTTGGTGGCGAGGCAAATGGCACGGTCGATATACTGTACATTTATCTGGCAGAGCGTGTCTATAGCCATTACGAAACTCCGATCACACAATTTACAAGATCATATTCGTGACCGTCATCCGGCATGCGTACGTGGAGCGGCGGAGGGGCCATCACACGATTTTGATGCCGATGCCTGACGTCATGCACGTATAATTATGATGGTTGACATTTTAGCAAGCTAAAAGCGAGCTTCCTTCATCTATCCGATTCAGATCGTGAAGAACTTCCAGCGACGGCCCGTACTCTGCCGTAATGAATTTTGAACAGCCGCGCCTCAAACGGGTAAACTAAGGACAGTTTGCGATAACGATAACGTGATCGATTATTCAGACGTGACCTCAGACATGACACTCTGACACTCATCTCTGTCATAATGACGTCTCTACGTCCAAAACCGAGCTTCCGTTAAAATGCCAAATATTTGGCAGCATATTCTCAACTGTGAGTGAGCACCATTTATATTGAATACATGAACACTTTTGATGAAGTAACGGGATTGGAACGAGATACTTGAATGTCTGATACTAAGAGGTCCAATTACGAAATGTCCATCAATTGTGTTTGCACAAACAAATTAGAAGGTAATTAACTGTTACATTTGTTTGCCAGCAATTTTCGTGACACCGAAATAATTGCGGGTTGGTAATTGTGACGGCGAGTCAGTCCTGCAAGCGTCCGGAGTACACGACCAAAATATTTTTTTAAAAAATAGCTTACGACGTGTGGACGAACCCACATCACGGCGCATGTCACACCTGTTCCCATATTTTGTATTCAGTGAACCGTACCGGGGTCCTCCGTATACGTGGTCTTTTGTGTAGCTGTGTGAGACCAGAAAAAATACAGCATTCATAACGCGACATTATTAATAAAAAAAACTCCCCTATTGTGTGGCCTGGCAGGTACGTCTTTAGACTAAACACATGTGCGGAGGGTTTGGCCAACCTCACGGACTAATCGGGGCCGCAATAACACTGCGCCCTCAACAACTGGTCGACTAACTTCGCATTGATGGGAACGGTTCAACAATTGGGAAGAGGGGGGTTTGAATCCGACAGGTGGCGCCAGTCATAGATCAATTTTTCAATAAGAACGCCTGGAGATTTTTATGTTCTTCGAAAATTAAATATTAAATTATAAAATCGCACCTTCAATTGCCAAACGAGTGTGTGCTATGCCCGTAGCTATACGCCTAATTGGTGTTCCATACTCTTAAAAACTCTTTTGGGTATATGTCATATTCGAGGAGGTAAATATTTTATTCAATTAATTGGAAAACCCTTAAAGCTCGCACCACGGAAACACCCCACCCCAAAAGTGAACGACCGAACAGAATTGTCATCGTCTAGACATCCACTGAAAATTTGAGTGCGTCACACTGTAGTGTTAATGTATCGTTAGTGTTAGTGTTAGTGTTAATGTATTTAATGTATCGGATGGATTGCTGAATGACGCCATATCCTGCAACTCCCTCCACCCCTCCCCCGTGGCCCTGTATGACGAGCAGGTTGCCCCACCATTGTTTCGTATGGCGCCATAACAATAATAACAACATCCTTTTAGTTCCGTATGAATAATGGCGGAAGGGGTGGCGCTGGGCTGCCAAAAATCAATAAACCCCCGGTCCACCCCGGCCAGACCTGTTCCCCCCCACAAAAGTCGCGGACAAAAGTCGCGGCCCGGCACGTTTGGCCAGATAAGCCGGCGTAGAAGAGTACAGCCGTCGATGATTGAAAAAGGACTGGCGGTGGAAAAAAGAGCTGGTGGTGCGGGGGGTGCCGTACCACGGGAGCTGTATATGGACACGCAGTCAGCAATTCATCAGCACACGTGACCATGTATATACGAGGGCCTCTCTCCGGCCATTGTTAACGTTTGGCCGTGGCCCAGAGCTAGCACTACTACCAATTTCCGCTTACTCATTTCGAGCACCATCATTGTCGCCCCTGAAACTCTCTAAAAGCGGTCAGTTCGCCGTCTAACACCTGCGCGTGTGGGGGTTGTGGGTGGTGTCGGGCGCGCGGCGGAGCGATGGGAGAACGAAGGGAGGGGAGGGGGTCACCGCGAGCACCTTCTACAAAGTGAAAGTGAGGGCCCACCAATGTATAGGGGAATCCCTCCCACTCCCACTCTCCCGTGTATTATATTCCAACGTTCTCTTCTTGATTTAATGATCCAGAAGCTTTGCAATCTGTATACGCAGTCATAACAAAAGCGACCGAGAATACAAAGCTGTAGCGAACGTTGTTAACAGTGCAGTGTTTTCTCTCCCCCCCCCCCCACACACACACGCACACACATTATAATTATGACTAAAGGGCCTTGGAAGAAAGCTTAGTTGACCGAGTGTTGAACAACAGCGTTATTTTAATATTGATATCTGATACGCCCTAATAAAAAAGATTCTAGAAAACGGATTTATTTGTATAGATGGAATTTTGATATGTGAAATGCTGGACGCAAACACATATCCGGCGACGAAAACGTACACAATAAACTTTCAATCTATACCGAGAACCCTGGTGAAATCTACAAGTTTAGATTTATTTGTGTTGTTCATTTTCATTCTATGAAGCTGTGAATGTCAGAGTGATGCAACTCGTTTTTATTATTATTTATTTAGCTAGTTATGGGCAAAAATGCAATCTTTGAATGTCAAACTAGGGAAAGAAAATGTGATGTAAGCAAACATTTTGCATAGTGCCAACATAGTGACAGCAAAAGTTGGACTGGTCACGGAACCTGGTTCTGACGATGGCCTGGTGATGACGCATCTAGTAAAATTCTTGTTTTTCAATTAGAGAAAACCACGACTTACACCACTATAAAATTCACCTCTTCATATTTTAGACGTATCAAAATATAGATGTTGCACTGAAATACGGACGCATAATACACGAAATGTGATCCAATTCAGTCCAGTCTACACTTTTGATTTTTAGTGCAATTCCAAAACGAACTCCTATTTTTAGAGCCAGCTCTTTTCAGATCGCATTTCACTACGCAACCCTTAATTGCGTTAACGAGTGATCCATTGTGGCGCGCCATGTATTGCTAAACAGCGGCGCGGTATTGAATCAAATAACAGCAAAAGAGGCACAAAAAAACTCACGCATTATTTTGTCATCTGTATTATTAAAGCGATAGAGCGGCTACAAATCAATAGCAATAATAACGCCCCGGCGTCATTCGAAAAATAATTAGGACTGACAAAATCGAAAGGCGGTGCGCAGTCGCGAGGGTCATCCAAGAACCTCCAAGAACCGCTTCATGTTTCCTGCGGGAGGTTCAAAAGTTCCCAGCTGATAAATACGAGTACCTCACAATTGCGTGCGATAAAATGCTCGTTTTTTAAAGAACTCGTGGATTCAATTACAAATGAATTTTCCAATTTAATTTAATAGTTGTAATGGAAACTTGTCGGTCCACTAAACTGATTAAAAGTAGCACTTTGTATTCGTCCAGGTACGACTATGCGACAAACTTCCGAGCCCGGTAACTGGGCAACGCCTAAATCCTTCTAAGACCCCTGATGTCCATGTTTGGCTGTATGCACACGTATATTAACTGTTATCATCGTGAATATTATTTATTGTGACTAGGTACTTCTCAAACGCTTTCATGGTTACTATGCTATCCCGTAGCCAATTTGAAGTATCAGAAATTGAATTAGTGTTGGTAGTTTCATTTTTATATCCCTTGAAAACTTCTGGACTCGGGAGGATCTAATAGGCCGTGTGATGCAGACTCAACCCCTCCCCCCCAATATTCAATAACGGCCGTCGGTATTGAGAGCGCACTACGCAAAAATCGATGGTGGCGCCGCCCAGCACCAAATAAAGGAGTACCCACTCCACCTCTCACCCGGAGGAGAGAAAAAAATGTCAGAAACCCCGCCACGATGTCGGATAATTATAGACGGCGACCTGACGTCACCTAACTCAAATTATCCTTGTTTGCGTCATGACGACGGCACGCGACTGAGCGCGCTTATACGACCACCTAATACAACCAATGACGTCATGATCGTTCGTCGTTCAAGTACCTTTGATAACGCTCAGGATCACTTGGAAAGAAGACAGTTCTGGGTCGGTTGCAATCGATTTTATTGATGAAAGTTACAAATTCCTTCAAAATATAGTTTCATATGAATCGATGAAGAAAAAATATGACAAACCGTCATTTTATTAGGAATTTATCTCTTTGCCATGTCGTTCACAGATATGTCGCGCACATTTAGTAGATAATAGGGATACACCATGCAACGATCAAACAAATGCATCCTTACAAACAGACGATGACAATTGTGTCATGAAACTTTGATAAGTTTATTCATTTGAGTGGGCTAAATATGCACAAAAAAAGGAAAGCCGCTTAACCCGTGTCAAGTCTCAATCCAGGCATCAATCTGCTCAAACTGTTGACCCGAACTTGTCGCCACAAGACAAACCATCATGCTTATCATGTCTCACGGCAGGAATCTCACCGTCTGTCATCCCCCTTGACAGATCGAATGCGAACCTTCCCTAGCCGCTCTCCCCGACGATAACAAAAAAAAAGGGCGCATGCAAATTGCTCGGCGCGGAACAGTCATAAATATGAATCAATCGAGTAAGTGGTGGAGGAGGGAAATATAAATAAGAAAGAAAGAAAAAACAGATCGACACAAAGGTTGTGTAGCAGCAGCAGCAACGAATAATATCGACAGACGATCGGGTTTGCATGCTCCCAAAGTGCACCCATAAATCAATCAAAATCTCTCTTTGTCATCCCCATCACAGGCGCATGCAGAAAATTATACACAGTCCTTCTCTATACCAATACACGAGACCAACCATTATAGATCTATTTTGATAAAACAACAACGGTGGTGGTGCTCGTGAGGAGGGGAAGCTGTATGCATAAACAATGTTTCCATAAACAAACAAAAACTAAGAGGAAAGGAACAGCAGTCACGGCACAACACTCGAATCCGAGCGGTTGAACACAAAACTCGCGATTTGGAGCGATCTACATGCAATCCATAAACGATATGAATATTTAATTTTGTCGATTTAGTGCCCCTTACCGAGAGACGTAGGCCTGGTAACTAGGATGAACAAGATACGGTAAACGATATTCTGGGTACGATGCTCCAACAATATTCGAATATATACAGCTGAATGAACGAAGTTAAGCTATATAATCCAGTGGCTGCATTATATACAGGTAGGCGGAGTTGAAACGGTTGAACAATTTGCGTGGAATTACTTTAGCACAAGCAAGCTTGGAAAGGATTCATTGTATTTGATGAATTCATTTG
>JAQGBY010006179.1:0-13515 GCA_034698785.1 Mycogona germanica
CATCGGAACATTATCATCACATCCATGAACTTGTCGCCGTTCCCAGATTGCAGTCCATCAATCTTTTCATCAATTGTTAACGTTATACTACCGTCGGCGTCTCCACAATCGCAATTGGATTACAAAACTAATGGTCGATATTTTCTTATTTCAGGAAACGGGAAAGCTACGGCGGCGGAAGTAGTCACGGTGGCTATGGACACCAACTTGGATATGGCCAACAACAGTACGGCTATGGGTATGGTCAACAATATGGATATGGACAGCAATATGGAGGCTTAGGACAATTGGGGTACGGATTCCAAGGCTATCCGGGATACGGCTATCCAGGTGGACTGGGTGGAGTGGGGTTTGGAGGATGCGGTGGACCTTATTCACCCTACTACAGCCCATTTGGTATCGGTGGTGGTTTATTTCCAGGTGCTGGACTGTACTAGTTCAGATTGAATCTTAGATCTTTAGCGAATTTTAAATTTTACATGTTGATTGGCGATTTTTTATTTGATTTGCAATGTATTTTTTTATTGTGTACAGTACATGTACAATTTTTACTCATAAAAATATATCACAATTGTATTTATTTTCATATAAAATAAAATGAGTTAACAACATACTCATCAGACTCATGTTTTTCATTTCAAAACTCTGTATATATAAAATGCAAGGTGAGGCAACTATAATGTGCGCATTTATAGAAATTTACTAAGTCGGCCGAAAATAACCCGATTATTATCAAATGAAAATTATCAACAAAAAAAAACGATTATTATCTCGAAAATAAGTTTCTAGTTTTAATTTTTAAATTTCTTCCTACTTACCGGTGACGCTTGTTGATTGCCAATTATGCTGTACTACGTAACTGAGCAACATTTTAGTATCTGATGTCCAATTTTTTATGAAATACACGATGTATATTTTGATGAAATTTTCATTGAAAAAATAAAACAATTCCCTGTTAAAACATATTTGAAGTAATTCAAAGTAATTGTCTCCTCATTTATCTTCAACAATATCAGCTAATTCCTTGGCGATTTGATTAGACAATTGTTTATGAAACTCTTATTTTACTTCTTTTGACATGTCGAAATTGATAGAGAGTTTTAATTATGGGAAGCACTCGAGATGTAGTAACGTTATTGATTGACGTGTGTTCTAATTAGCTTCACTCGATGTGCTTATGGAAACAACAGTTCGCACGACATACTGTTTTCGCAGATACGAAAGAGAATTGTATTAATCTGTACAGCGCTTTTTCTTTAAGCCTATAACTTTTAACAAATCGGTGCACATTTCTCTTATGCATTTAGGACGAAATCTTTTGAATAGCTGTCTATCAATTACCTTTAATAGCTAGGCCTTAGCCAAAGCAGATCTCCATGAATTTAACTCGTAAGCGTCAAAATTTAGAATTAGTCGTGGGAATAACACCTGTGGAAGTTAAATATGAGAAAATTGGAAAAATTGGAGCCTGATGGACAGCTCCAACATTCGTTGACCATTTGATTTTTTACGAACGGTTAACACCAAGTCATTCTCATTTGTATCCTGTCCCAGCGTCGTTTAAGTCTAACCGAAAAAAGCAACACAAATTAAAAATGTACGAGAAGAACATGCATACATCATTCAAAGATCGACAAGGTATTCCATTTATGCAGACATTTTGTGTACATAATCGTGCGTCGCTCGCTAGAAATTAATAGAAAACTGCTCTATGCAATGTATTTTTTTTTAGGCTGGTTTCATAAATTATATGCCATAAAGGATCAACATTATTTTATTGTACTCAGTAATTGATATATAATTTGTATGATTTTGATATTTCTGCTATTGCCTAGTTGCTACTATGCAATTGGCTACCTTATTTCAAGCAGTTTTGTATCTGTTTCGGCATCTTCTAATAAATCTGATAACCTCTTTCGTAGAATTTCTCAGTATGCGTATTGACGTACACTGTAGATGATAACAATTCTGCAGGCATTCACTATATTATAAAGCAAAACGAATACGTGGATTTATGCAAGCTTTATAAATTATTCGACATATTAATAATTTATTCATGCCCATGAATTAGAGATTTGTGCTCATCTCATAGTGCCTATGCACCAAAAGGGGCACAAGAACGACTGTAGTGCAGAGATTACAGTGATGGGAAATAAATAAAAAATATTTAAGAAAAATTGAAATTTTTGTCATTTTGTAACTAATTTATTATTGTATTTTAAAGCGAAATTTAACAATAGTTTGAAAACAGGTAGTGTGTGTGCTTTTATATCTTCTCAATTTTACTTGTAGAATTGTTATGTCAATTAACAGTTAAGCCCAAATAGACCAAATGGGCATTATTGCTTAGCAGAGATGCAGATGGCGATTTATAACCCCCAGTTAACGAGAAAGTGACTCGACAATGTAGATTACATCAACGAATAAAATTACGACTAATAACTCTTCAGTGAGATTGAGTGTATGACGTGTTATTGAGATCACACAGTACTCAGATTTCGCACGCTCCATAGGTGTTGCGTCTTACTTTCTTCTGAAGTAGGACTTCAGGTGATTGAGTTTGTTTTTCTTTTCGAAGGCGAAAGGCTTAGTGAGATTAATGCTGACCAATAATTGGAGTAGACAGTAAACCTGCAATTCCGAGTTGTTATCGACGCTGCAACTGATTATTAGCAAAATCGAATTCACATTCACATCAATTGACCCGAACAGGTCAATTGATCATTGTGATTCCTAACCACTTGGTTCGATTAGAGAGAAATTGGTTTTCTTATTTCTGTTAATTAGGCAAAGATAGTTTCGAAGAAAGCGCAATGGAGAATTAGGAAAACTTCACCATTCCATTTGGAAGTAATATTGATCATGTGAAATCATTGGTCGATAACTGCATTACCATTTATTATTGTAAACAGTTTTAATTGGCATTTGTGAACGAAAGAGTTTCTCTCTGTAATTATCTTTGTCGTTCGAGCTTAGTTGGTGCCAACTGTAGTATAGTTATTTTTTCTGTATTGTTTAAAAGCGGCATTGCTAGTTCCGGCCACTAATTATATGCACCGTAATTATGTAACGATGCAAATGCATGTGAAAAAGGGCAAACGTATCTGGTTACGTCGAAATATTGAAATACTTGATGGTTATTTAAGATGCCATGAAATATATTTATTTCTTAATAATAAATATAATGAGATATTGAAAGTAATGTTCACTAGCTTTGCATGGTTGCACACAGTAACATTGCGCGAATAATCTTAATTCTATTTTCGTATGTATGTTTTCAAAGGGTAGACGTGCCCCCACCTCGAAAGCAAATATGACATAGAAAAAAAATATAAAATAACAGATGTTTCAATGTGCGGTCGTGCAAAGGTTTTATGGCGAGCTAGAAGCGACGTGAATTTTAATTTCCGGATGTTGTTGCAAAAAATAAATGGATTTACCTGGATACCGGCCTACCTGGTTCTCCACAGTTCCTCCATCATGAATGTTATGCTTTTAAACGCTTAGCGTGAAAATGATTTTTTTTTGTGCAAAATTACAGTTAGCGGTTTAATTTTGCTAGTCCAGCTGGAGACTAAACCACAGAGTGCGTTGAAGGCGTCAGCACAGAAGTTGTTTTTGCCCGCGTTCGCGTGACGCGGTTGAAAATTGAAGTGAAATCGATTTCAAGGAGACATAATGGTTCCAGAATGTGTGGAAAATACATTTATGTCGATCATAAATGGCGAAAGAGGTTTGTCTGCAAAAATGATGAAAAAACTCAAATTTAAGATGCCGTATGCGGCAGATGAAAGAGGGGAAAAAAATGGTAAAAGGCAATTTGTACGCGTTAATTTCCTTGATCCGAAATCGTCAATATCATTAAACAATAAAATAGTTTCTGACATAACGGAAGTCGGAAGAAAGTACGAGTAACTCACGAACTCACGTTTGTGACCTCCAACTGCTGTACAATTCCTAACGAATATTAATGAATATTTATACCGTTGATGTTCCGATGTTGAGACAGATCAGGCCATGCATGTAAAGAGCATAACCGGTTGATCCGAGTAATTGCAATGACGTCTTGAACGTTAAGCAACAAAAAAACCGCTTTCGAATCGTGTAAACCCATGACTTAATTACTAGCAGTTATCACGAACATACATAGTCTTAAGTCACCAACTCATGAAGCAAAAGGTCTGTCGGGTTATTCTTAATGTACACTGAAAGGAAACTCACAACTGTCGAATATTTGAACGTACTATCGGAAGCTCATTTGCGGTTTGCTTATAGTTGATTCTCACAAGGCGCGCCGTGGTGTCTTTTTTGTTGTTGGGCAGGCAACACGCAAGTCAAAATTTTAGCTTCAAAATCTGGAAATGTGCAACATCATAGCTAAACTTGTTGTGAGACACAATCTGAGATAAAGAAGCTTGCAATATGCGCCGGCTGGCATAATGCATTTACACCGTTTCAGGCCAGTCAGAGTGTGTGGATAATTACCATAATCTCTACAAAAGTTCGCCGTAAAAAAAAGACTGAATTAGCCTTCTCGTTGAAAGGGTTTGTATACAGGTACATGTTTGTTTGAACAAGTCGATCAGCATGTCTACAAATGTTGAAAATTTTGACAAATACGCGATGACACGAGTCGAAAGTCATTAACTAATGATGGAAATGATTTTTGATCAGAATATTTTTATTCTACCTGTAGTTGTCGTTTGTTTATACACCCATATTTCCGTAATGAGAAAATTTATAAGTTTTGATCTTTATTGCAGAAGAAGAACGTCTCACAACGGTGAGGGCACACAGCTGCAAATGATGGCTCCGTGCAATGAATGATTGACTATTTACAAGCCAGACCTTTGCAAGCTGCGTGATTCGGAACTCGATTAATATATTGCATCAAAAACCGAACATCATGTGCTTGAATAATTACTTTAAACTTTTGAAGCGGGAAATAAAATGTAATATCCTACGTATAAGTTAGAAAAAATAAACAATATCAAAAAATAAATTAAAAAACAATTATTTAGATAAAATTGGAAAAAAATGGCCAAAACGTATTTTTATCCAAAAATTTGAAACTTTTGTTCGGTTAAATTCGTGCTAATCTTCGTTTCAATGTCTCACGAGAGCAACTTAAGTTCGAATAAACCCCGAGTGAGCAGGTCGAGGCTTTAAATTTTGTTCGAACGCCTTCCTCAAATTCCGATTGATGTTCCGAATTATGAAGCTGAAAATGAAATCATGTTTTGAATTGGACTGGAACTTAGAGAGCCGGATGCTTTCAAGGGGAAAAAACTTCTGTTCAGGAGAATTTCTGTTCCGAAAATCAACCCTCCTCTCCCCTCGTGTGAAATGCGCATGCGCAGAGTTCGAAACCAAATATACAATTGCTTGCCCATCTCGCACAAGACAATTCTGTCGGCATCAATATAATGTAAATCTATCATTTAACCGTATCACGATGCGCATTGGCATGCGCAGTGTGAGCTGCACGATTCCGAACGACGCCCTAAAACAACGGTTGAAAACGGAAAGAGTAAATCACGAATCGCATTACGATCGTTCTTTTTTTTATTTATTTAAATCGCTCTCGGTCGTGATGACCAAGGAGTTGTACACGAGTGCCGGTAGCGTTTCGTAAATTATGAGCTAGGCTCAGTGACTCCAGTTTTTCACTTTTACCTGCTTACACTTACTATTTGCAAAAATGAAGTAATTGAAATGTATTTTTAAATTAAACTGTAACTGAGTAAATAATCAATAAAATTAAATACTCGTGCAAAACCTGCACCAGTAGCAAATCCTACGCTTAATTACGACGTTATTCCCATGAGCATGATTTGCTTTACAAATAATAAAAATACATTTTTTAAAATCTTATTGGCAACGCTTCATACAAGAAAAAAGGTAATCATTGTCCACATATTGAAGCTTATTTAGTTATGGGAAAACCTAATCGTGAATACAGAGTAATTCTTCTCCATCGAATGAAATTTTGTAAATTAAAAAACAACATGATCAGCAAAAAAGCTAAATCAGCCCCACGCTTAAACCATTCTGCTAACATACACGCATCATTTCCGAATATTCATTACACATTGTAATTTACAAAGACAGGCTACTACAGCACCAATGATTATTTTGTAATAGAAGTTGATGAGTGAAGAAAAAAACCTGAATGACAAGCGTCGAGCCGTTGGTTTCCGTGTGGCAGTAATGGACGCAACAAAAAGCTTTTGCGAGAATGACGTTTGACAAGCGAGTCTCAGGAAAATTAGTTCCACATTTTTAATTTTTTTAACAATAATAAAAACCATGTAAGTCCGATGTACGAGATTTGAAAAGTTTTCGTCACTGACATGTTCAGAATGTTGATCGTCCACCAGACCTATTCCATATTTATTAGTGGCGAGGCACGATTTGGTTGTAAATCTGTAAACACAGACGGCTGGAAAAATCATTTTCAGTGACGAACCTTTGCGCCATTTTTGCGTCTGCAACATTTCTGGTTTTATTTAACGCGAATAGAAAAATGGTAATTTCCGCAATCTATTTTATGCATCAAATTGCCATTCAAATAAAAAATACTGAGCGGCATAACCAGGAGTCCTTAGGTTTCAAGCAATTTTCGGCGTTAGCAAATTCCGTTAACAAATTCCGTCCATGGCATCGATGTGGCGTTACATCAATTGGAACTAAAAACTAAATCGATTGCCTCGATCGTGTGAGCTCAGTAGGGAAGCATCATTAGTAGCATCAAATCAGGTCTAAGGTCAAATCTGCCATATTTTTTTGGGTAGGGGAATTTGTCACTTTTTTTTTAAAATTCACTGCAGCGTAATATCACTACAGGATTTTCTGTACCCCTCTTGGTGCTTAGGCACTATATGAGGGACACCTTTTCACCAGGATCGAATAATCGAGAGCCCGCATCAGA
This sequence comes from Mycogona germanica, assembly GCA_034698785.1. NCBI lineage: Eukaryota > Metazoa > Arthropoda > Diplopoda > Chordeumatida > Chordeumatidae > Mycogona > Mycogona germanica. The sequence goes on from JAQGBY010006179.1 coordinate 6,932, forward strand.
AATTGAACCCGGGACCTCCGAGCCACAGTCAGTCACAATACCAACTGAGGTACGACGAGTCATACTTCCAGTTTGGGGGAACCCTGACCAATACATCCCCTGGAGCACATTAGCTATCGAGACACTTGCACCCCTATTGGATTGGTTGCAGGCTTTCCTCGTTGCCCCAGGGCTGCATTGGCTAATCAAAATACACCCATACCCCAAACACATGCGCCACTTTTCCGCCTATATAGGGGGAGGGTTGTACTACTATCATTTGATTCAATTTTCTCCAGTGTCATTCTAACGACCAATTCTTTGCTTCTGGTACTCTATGCGGAATTCTAGTCTGAGCAACATTCCATTATCACAAGCTTTGTTCTACATTTGCCAACTCTTGACTGAATCCATTTCTGACATGATGCAAGAAGCATTCGTTTACAAACACTTGGTAGGAAATGTATCGCCAATCGTTGAAATCAAATTATTCACAAGTGGAGATGAATTCATCAAGATGAACACCAATAAGATATGTTGAGATAAATTTATTTATGAAAATTTGTCATGCCTAAATGGAAGGGCAACGAGGAATTCTCAAGAGATTAGATAAATGTCATTTTAGTCATCAGCCCTGGACAGGATTTGAACAATGGGACTCAAATGAGCCAATTGATCAATCGACTATGCGTTTTCGGGTCAAATTATAAGGAATTTGTATTGCTTACGATGACGTAATGGAGATACGCAAAATTCCCTGGTACAGTAAATAAGCTAGTGATGTAAAATTATTTCAGAGCAACGGTAAGTATCCTATTTGGTTTCTCCAAACGGCTGACTAAATGCTCTCACATATACTCGTGATGCTGGACGCGGGCTGCTGCGATCACCGCTTCAATTGAACTTGATTGATCTGTTTCTGCGTCTGAAGGCGTGGGCACACCCTCTCGAGATTTGCACACCCGAACCCATTGTGTCGGGCCGTTCAGATATTTCCGTTGTTTTTATCCGACGATAACTGGGTTTTTGTTGTTGCTCTGACAAACATGCGTGGACTGCGTGTGATTTAGGCCTTTGCGAAGAAAGAGGGAGGATCAAACTTTCTCCTACCTAAAAGTTACGTGTTTGTTGGTGTGTGGACCAGTCTGGTTTTCAGGTGGACAGGGGTTGGAGATTTTGCTATAGATTTTTACGATCGTCAATCAAGAATCTATTTCACTAAGAATTTTCAGAGTGCACAGTTTCCCAGTGCGTTTGTCGTAATTTAAATTGGCAGTACGTATGTGTCTTCTATAAATGGATTGCAGATTTGAAACAGCCCAATACCTTTTTACCTTTTGTACATCATAAACTGTCATTTGTTTTGAGGTAGGGTTGGATTCATTGGATATATGTTGTCCTGAAACAAGTTGAGAAACATATTTAACATCATGTATACATCTTTTTCAAATTTAATACTGCATTGGTAAATTTATTTTTGCTGGTACAAAATTATCAATTCATGAGGGATTTAGTTAGGACGTCTGGATGATAAATATATTAAATGGTGAATTCGGGACAGGCCGAATGAAGAAGACGAACCGAGTGGCAAACTTGCTTTTATAATAATATTTTACTATTATTTTAATTAGAACTGGTATCTTTAGTTAATTATTATTATTTATTATTATTTATATTATTTATTAATTATTAGTTCATTCGGCCTGTCCCGAATTCACCATTTAAAATAAAAATTATCAATATCGGATCAAATAATTCAATACTGTAAATTATTCTTACGCTTCTCAAAACTCCGAATTACAAACAATACATGTTATATTAGATTAGCCAAGTATTATTTAAAAAATGATTTATACTTGTTTGTATGCGATTAACTAAAGATATTCTCAAAAATGATTCACCTTTAGTGCATATGGCGTGATTAAAGGTGTTAGAGGAAACAAACTAAACTTCGTATCTCATCATTTCCAGGTTCTTTTACAAACTTAATTAGTAAAAACTATAGACGCGGCCGCAGACATTGCCGACGTTCTCATCTGCGCGCTCGAATGCATACAAGACTTAGACGTTGGTGGCAATTAATCACTTGCTATCTTTCTCACGCTTTTCAAGTTGCTCGTCTGTGAAGCGCGAATAGAAACTTTGTACGTGCTTAATCCAACCTGGGCAAGCAATGTTTTTAATCTGAGAAAATATTTTCTCGGATTAGAAAAAATATGACATGATCTCCACAAACTCGAAAGTCAAACCAGCTCGATCCATTTGAAATGGTGCTTGCATAATTAGATTTTTTAAACTTTAATTATTCCAGCCATTTGCAAAAAAAAATACTTCAACTGTCAGCTCCAGAAAATATTATTGCGAGCCAGAATTTGGTAACTAATTATTTACATTTTTTTAAATTTTTATCGGTTAGTGAAGAAAGTTGGTGGTAAGTTCAATCTATATTTTCCATGTGTTTTCGCAAATTTTCGTCTTTTGCTTCGTGCTTTTTCGAGTCTTGCCAACTCGATCGTCGTCTTGCTCCCAGTCGAGTCTTGGGATTGTCCGTATTTTTTATTAAAAAAAAATAGTTGAAAAATTGGTTAAGTTGTCATTATAAAATTCCACTTTCCGTGAATTGTAATCAATTTTAAGAATCTTCAAAGGATTCAATTTTATATTTTAGTTTATTTCTCCGTTAAATAAGTACTCCAATTAATGGTTATAAGAAATAATCGTAATCTGTTAAATCATACGAGCACGTTCATGTTCAGATGCAACCACTTCTTTTTGAAAACAGAATATCCTCTCGCTATTTTCTTTTATCCTTTGAGGAAATGTGTCTACAGGTATATCCGCAAGAACAAAATGTAGCTTGAGAAATAAATGTAGTGCACGTTTTTGACTTCCTGACACTGACTTACTCAAGATAAGGGTAATAGTACCTTCGTGGGCCCATATCAAACCTACGGGCATCCATTAAACGATGTGGATATCTATTATTTTATTTGCTAATTCCGCAAACATCCATATTGACTCAGGAATCAAAAAATGCGTTTGAATCATGATTTGAGTGTGATGAACTATATCAGATTTTGTCAATGACCTATCTGAATTTATTTCTCTGTAGTGCTTGCAAGAACATGGGGAATATAATAAGATCAGGAAAAATCCATATACCACTTACCATACATTGACTTTGGGAAGGACTCAATTGAAATCGAAACAGAAAATTGAAATACTAATTTCATACTATTTTATATCATATATTTGATATGCCAATAACATGTAATGAATGTTCTAACCCCATCTTCAACGGAAGCATAATATAGCGCAATATTTGCTTAAAAAAATTATTTTATGAACTTCGAGAAAACTAAATATAAATCGAAAATAGGCACACAAGAGTGAACCCGCTCTCTGTAACAATTCATTAATAATTTACTCTGTAAAACGATTTTCTCAAGTCAAAGGCGCGCTAAATATTAAGGCAACTGACATTTTATATTACTAGACTGATACACATGCAGTATTAATAATTTGAAATGAATTGCTAAATATGAATAGACATATTAAGATACAAAATATTAAGATTAAAATATTAAGATGCTTGACCGGTTATATTTCTACAACTAGCGTTAATTGTTCATATAATTGAGCAGATAAAAAGTCATGGGCCCTTTATCGCAAAATAGGAGTATGGCATTTTATGACTGTAGAACACTTTTGATTTCGTAAGCTACATATTTTTCCGCAGTCTTCCTAAATTGCAATTACGCTTACAAAAGGTAATCTAACAGTAATCTTTAGTAAGTTTAATTTTGCAATAAAATTATAAAGCGCTTATCGCACTTTATACTGAACATTATCTATTCAAATCTGCGAGTAAGTTTATGCGCTCTAATGCACTTTTACAGAGTAATGTCAGGCTATAAAGTGCCAGTTTTCTTAAGCACTTATGCAAAACATAACACAAAGTAATCAAAAAAGGATAAAAATATAGTTGTACACATGCACATTTGAAAAGTATTGACTTAACATGAACGTTACTTTTTGTTTAACATTTTTGAAGCTGGGTCAGTCTGCAGCACTAAGATAATGGTTTTATAACCTTTGGCAATGTAAACGTAAGTGAACCCACTAAAAAGTAATAAAGATTATTGACAGACTCATTTTCTACGGTTGTAGAATAAATATTTTATAGTATTTGTTGTCTTCTACTTATAATTCTGCTACAGAAGAGAGCTTGCGAAAACAGGTAATTTTTTTAAGAAGCCAAATTAAGGGAATAGAATTTACGCGAACACGTTTGTCAAATCTATAGGAGTATTTGTCTACTGACACTTCATTATCTCAAACGTCTCACGAAATCTATTACCACCTATCTGAACTACAATTCAATTAAATTCAAATAGGATTCAGCTACCAAATTATACTCGAAAATTGTTACTCTTCTCGAGTAAGCATACTAGTGCACCAGTATTTAGTACGTGACGCCACAATTTCGCAAACTCTTCAAAACGAGCACGCGTCGCGCAACCGAAAACACCATAAGACTTGCCTCATCAGCATTCAAGTCTCATACTCATTCCGAGAATTACCGATTTCCCTTTCCATAACCCACATGTGACCGCTATCTTAATTACAGGTAATATAGCGATTAATGAGACCGTAATGGGATTTGTTATGCCTTTTTATGCAGCGAAGCAAAACGCCTACTTTGTGAGCGATCCCTGGTCATTTTCGCATAGATACCATCATCAGTACAAGTATGTTTTTGAGATGGTATGATCTTCCTTTTTTCTTAAACCAATTTCCTAAAGAAAATTATTCACCTGAAATTGGCCAATTTCTTAGGCTAACATTTTCTTGTGTGTGTGTGTGTGTGTGGCTAGTCTTTTAGGCTAATAAAACAAAAATTGCAGTGTTTAATGAGCTGCAATTAACAAACCGTAGTTAAAACTTATTTCCGGTAAAGTGCACATTTTTTTGTGCGTATTCAATTTTTGAAAAACAAAACTTGAGCGACGACGTTCGACTAACTTGAAAAGAGTAAAGATCACATATTAATACACTACGTGTAATTAAATTATTTTTAAACTGTGCCGTCACTGTAACTAGTACAGTTGTAATTGACAACTTAATTGTATTACCGGTTTAATTTAACAAATTAAGATTCTAGCTTGCATGTCCACGACTTTGATTTTCATCTCAGTTCCCCCTTGTTTAATCATATGACCATTGAAAAATGAATGCACATATTTCAACAAGTAACAAGTTTAGCAAGTAAGTCAAGAAAAAATATATCACCAATGGAAAACACTAAACTGTTGAATGTATTGTTCGTGCAAAAGCAAATCCCAGTAATAATCCGTAGGTGGATTTTAGCACTACTATTTTATGCACAATATTGCTTAACCAACATGTAATGGAAAGCAAAAATGCATAAGAAGCTACAATAAAGGTACTTACACGAATCATTCAATAATTAATTGTACATTTCATTGCTATAACGACTTTATAAAATGTATGAACTACTTTTGAACAACTTATTCAAACATATATTTTGTAAAAATGTGGCATATTTGCTGTACCTCTGCAAATAATTTCCCTTTTTTCTAAAAAAAAAATGAGAAAAGAACACACACATAAATCTGTAAAATACAGGTATGTATGCCAATTAATGCCTCAGGAATCCCTTCAATAACAGGGCCACCAATATCAATTAAACCACAAATTGGGAAATGAAAATACGAAGCACTCAGCAGAAGCACTAGCAGACCCATAAAACACTTAAACATATCATACATGTATAGGAATTGCTAACAAAGATAATTTTGATGGCAAACCAATAAAATGTTGATCTATCGGAATTGCAATTTGACCAACTTCGATTGTGACTTCCTCCTCCTGCCAATAATTCAGGTTGGTGTGAACAAAGACAACACAGTCGCAGCTCTGGGGCCACGTGCTTTATGGTTATTGGGGTATGACCAACAACGCAACCATTCAGCACAAAAACTGATAGACAAAAAAAACAAAACATTTTAAGCAAAAACATCTTCCTGTTAAATTAGTGAAATTAGCGACAAGATTGAAAGCCATGTGCCAGCAGCGGGAGAGAGACATGCGATGGTGCGCACATGAATTAATGAGTTTTAAGACCACGCCGCATTTACCTGCGCAGTGATATCTTTGAAGATGCGACGCACGTCAACCGAATCGAAAATAATGTCTCGACGAAACAATAGTAACCTAATAAATTTACCTGTCTACATGATATTTAGTTTGGTGTATATATTCTGTACTAAATATGAATAAACGTCCCTGTGAACAATCCATTGTGAGCTGAATAAACACACGTATTAAAAAATGTATTTATGTGAAGCGACCAAAGTCGTACATGTATAATGAGTGTATTATCACTATGTTTTATATTTTAATTAAAATTAGTTGTTGCAGCTAAATTAATATAACAGTTATTATATCCTATATTATAAAACTAAGAATTGGATTTTCGTTTCCAAAGAATTTTTGCCGAACGGTTCAATGAAATCGCATAAAAATGAACATACCGTAAGTACACCATCATAATTCGCTAGCGACGGAGCGACGGATCTCAA
>JAQGBY010006180.1:0-13513 GCA_034698785.1 Mycogona germanica
ACACTATCCAATCGACCAAATCTACCGCTAACAAATCTAGCAGCCCTTCTTTGGACCATTTCAATTTCACCCATGAGTTCCGCCTGGTGATAATTACGAGCATACCTGAGAACAAACTTCCGCCGCTAAGTAGCAATGAAGGATAATGGGTATAAAACGGATGGCGGCACTGCCCACGTAAGCGTAGATTCGTAAGCTAAATCTCGTCGTCGTGCGCTGCTGCATCAAAACAAAATGTACGATGTTGTGGGTCATCCAGATAGCGCTAGCCAAAAATCCGGCGTAGACCCCCGGAAAATAGAGCTCATTGGCTGCCTGAGACAACCCACAGAGATGTTGGTGGACCTTGCGAAGAGCGCGTAGACGGTGAGCTGTGAGTGGCGCCACCGTTCGGACATCTGTTGAAAGCGCCTCCTTGATCTGTCCATTCAGTTGCACAAAGGCCAGACTCAGACCTCGACAGAGAATAGCGGCGCTCATTTGCACGTAGACCAGGGTGAATAATTCCAATGCCATGTAACAGAGATAGGTGGATTGGAGAGTCCAGCCATAAAATTGAAAAAATGAGATCCACAAGCTCCAGTTATCCCAAAGACAATGCCCTACAGTAATAAATATGGAGAGCCCAGTGACGACACGACCGAAACCAATCAGATGGAATTGGGCTGCTGGTGTCAGAAAGTCTTCACGGATCACTTCCCCCCACTTACGAAAGAAGGTCATGTAAGCCGGCGTTCTGAAGAGGAAGTGAAGAATAACGATTTTGGTGCTGGCGTTCGTGGTTTCTGCTAGAAATTTCATGACCCTGTTGCCATTGCTGAATTGGAGCATGGTGATACGGTAGGCCAGGACGCCCAAGACTAGCAGCGTGTAGATGAGGCGGAAGCATCGTGCCCAGAAGCTCTTGTCTGAACCGGAAGCGACGTTTGCTAGGTTTAGGACCGGCGAGAAACCCAGGAGGCGACCCAGGATGGCCAGTGGTCGGTAGGCCTCGTAGAGCGCGTTGCCTGCTGGTGGGGTGACCTCAACGGCTTGGGAGGATCCATCGAATCCCTTCACCTTGGTAGATCTGGCAAACTGTGTTTTCATAGTGGCAGCTTAATATTTTAAAATTTTAAATTTCTAAGAGCGTGTCTCTGTTCTGGTATGATTTTAGCGACGGTCGGCGTCAGGCTGAACAGCGAATTTAAATTTTTCTAGAATCTGTGTGATGAATATTGATCACAATTAAATTCCTTAGTGGGAATCGGAGAATTGTTTGAAAATGGCAATTTGTTAAATTTTCTTATTAATTGAATATATAACTACTTGTTTTTAAATGTGACAAAGCGATGAAATTGCCTCTTAATTTTAACAATTTTCTCTTCATTTCTCTTCACTTCATATCCGTTTTGCCAACCGTTTGATGAGCCTTTTGGAAATGTCTTTTGGTAGTCCAAGAGATACAAGTTTGGGTAATTGTTGATAATTAAGTATTGTTTGTTTAATTCAAATGACAGTCTTACCAACAAATAACTATTTTCTGTTGAAAGAACAATTGTTTGCAAATAAAGATCTTCCATAGTCGATATTTTCATGCTCGTTTGTGAGTTCGGCAGTTTCAACTATCTACCGTTCCACAAGCACAATCATCCAGCACTTACCATCATATAAATCATCCTTGGCGTCCTATCTAACAACTGCCCACATTGCATTTTCTCAAATCATCCAGTCAATTAAATTTTCAATTAAATTAAATTATTATAATATATAATTTATATATATAATATAAAAATAATATATAAATATTAAATTAAAAAATCATCAATTAAATTTAATTCAATTTGACATCTATGTCCAGGAAATCAAAATAATACAAAACTTGCGTCCCATTAAAACACGTTAACAGTCACATTTTTGAAAACTTTCGTAACGTATTATTTTCAATTGTTTCATCAGATGTAATTTAGCGACAAAAAATGTTTCCATTTTTGGATTATCCGTGCATGAAAAAAAATCGCTCAGGGGGTAATTCGGCATGACGAACGATTGACGAACGGTAGCAATGGCAGCGCGTACCCCATTATGATAATTGCGTGCTGCACAAGATTCCCATATGTTGTGAGTTTCGGCGCTGTCAATGCTCGCTTACTCGCGCTTTGAACTATTTTATTTTGGAATTTTTCCATTTGTAAATTTATATTTGTGCATTAAAAAGTTATAAAAATCTCAAAAATGCTCAAACGGGGCAAAATTTCGTAAAAAATGCTTTTATTGTCCGGATAAGTGACATCAACATTAATCTTATAAATAAAAAATTCACTCTATTATTTTGGCCATTTAATGAATTTTTGAAAATTGAAGAACTTCGATTCCAGATACGGAGTAGATATCATTAAAAAGAATTACCTCTATTCAATATCTTCATAAAATTTTGGGGATGTTGGAATTATTTTCGGTAAGATTAGAGAATTCAAAATAAAATTATTAAAAAAAATTAATAGGTGAAAACACCATTTCCAAGTTCAGTATCCTATACCCCAATTCTGAAGAGGATATTCATGACGTCATAACACGTAACATACCATAGTGTTCGAAAATAGATTTAATGAGAAAACAAGTTATATAATGGAATGCTACTATCGGAAAATTCGATAAACGAAAACCTTTGATAAACGAGAACTTATTAGAGATTCCACCGAGACTTGAAACATGTCTCCCTGATTAATCTCTTGGTACAATAGTTAACTTGCCGACAAATTTCTTCTAACCCCAATTAGACAGGGAGTCCGTGAATGCCTTGATAGCAACATATTATTGTTTATTGCCACAAATACATACAGGGTGGATACAAAAATGAAAACACAGAGTAAATCTATAGAAATGTGACACACCCTTAATCGATTCCATGGAATTTTTGCGAACTTACTGTTTAAATAAAAAAGAAGGTTTGAATTGACGCAATCTAGGAGTCGACTATGAGTGGCAAATATGTATGAGTGGCTCATAGTTGACTCCTAGATTGCGTCCATTCAATCCTTCTTTTTTATGTATAATTCTTGTATAAAATACAGGAATTACAGCTTTGCACTTATTTTCACATCGAGTGAATGCAGTCGAGCGTAAAATGATACTTGGAAAAATATAGTAGGATCCCTTTGCTGTTTTAAAAAATCAATTTGATAATATCTTCAACATGTGATTTAGTTATTGAAAACTAATAATGTTGAGCAGCTCATTCCAATTCCATAACGAAGGAATGTTTGGCACCATGTTCGATAGGAGATTTACAATGCTCTTGTTATCTGACTAATAAAAAACCAACGACAACACCGCTATCTTTGAATGCCACCTAATCAAATGGGTGTTGATTTAATTTTTATCGCCACTTCAAAATTCAATATAGGCTGCCATTTCAGATGATTTCCGATCACTACACTGCACATTTTACCCGTCGAGAGATAGCGCTTACTTTGGCCAAGTCAACAGCGTATAATGTGATAACAACTACAAATATAGGCGAAGTTCTGATAGCATATATTTCTCAAACGTGCCATATATCTAAAAGTACGCACAAGTCATATTTTTAGAAACGCTCTCGCACTTTTTATATAAAGACGTCAATCTGGTGCGAAATAAATTGATGATTGTTCGGACCAAACTAAGAGACTGCTGGACCTGCGAGTTTCGTCATAACCAGGTGGTGGATTTCCAAGATGGCGACCAATTCCATGCCAATCGCCGCGGAACTGGTCGGTTTCGACGCGCAAATCGGCCCGTCACGCAAAATTAGCCAGATGCAGACGGAAGTGATCAAAGAAATCAAAACCGTCCTGTTCGGCAATGACGAGGTATCCCCAATCGAAAACGAATCCAGTCTGGTGAAAAAAATTCGGGATTCTGCCAACACCTTGGAACCGATCTTGGTCAAAGGGAACAATGTTTCTCCTGTCGTGGTAGCAGTCGCAGAGGAGGTGGAACTACGCTCGCCGAAGACACCTGTCGTGGTAGCGGTTGCAGAGGAGGTGGTGCTACGCTCTCCAAAGACCGCATCCGTGAGTACCAAGTCCCTCATCATTCCCGAGCTCCGAAATTCCGTTGAGGGAAATTTGGACACATTATTCGGCACCACACCACCCGACTACGAAAAGGAAAAGAATGTCGGCGAGATCGTCCCAACCCACTCCAAGTTTCATCTGCACCTCGATGATGGTCTTGACATGTCCATACAGTCGGCGGCCAGTCCAAACGCGAGAGTGGAGACCTTTCGGGAGCTGCTGAAGGACATCGAGAACGCCCCCGGTACAAGCGGTGACTCCAAACCGGAAACACTATTGACCCAGAACGGAGAAAAAGACAAGCGGCATAGTGGCACCTCAAGAAACAGTGCACAAATTAAAAGACAATCTGAAAACTCTCCTACAGGTGATGGAGCTAGCGATGTGGGGTCTGTAAGGGGAAGTGATGGAATCCAATACGCGTCGCTCGCATTTTCAAGCGAAAACAGGTCAGAGGTCAGCAGAGTGGAGGGAATAAATGAGGAACCGGAAGATCTACCAGTGAAGGATTTTACTCCACATGTGGCAAGTAAAGTAGCCGCCTTGTTGACAACCAGCTGCGGACCTTGGAAGCCAATACATCGGGCCTCTCAGTGTGGATCAACTTCATTAGTCACAGCCCTCCTGGATGCAGGCGCTGACCTCGAGTGTCAAAACCCAGGTGGTGGACGACCTCTGCACGTCGCCGCTCAACGTGGTCGCACCAATGTGGTTCGCCTCCTCCTCGCCAGAGGCGCCATCATTGAAGCCAAGGACAAGAGCGGATGGCGCCCCCTACACTTTGCGGTCGGCAATGCTCATCCGGGAGTGGCCGCCCTGCTCATCGACGCAGGCGCCAGAATGGAATGCGGCGGCGGTAAGAAGGGAGTTCGCCCCTTGCACATGGCGGTGAATTTGGGGCACGTTCGCTTAGTGTCCCTGCTGGCCTCGCGCGGCGCCATGCTGGAAGGCGAAAGCCAGAGCGGACTACGACCGCTCCACTTAGCGGCGCAAAGCGGAAACTTGGAAATGACAAGAGTGCTGCTTGAGCACGGAGCGCTGGTGAACGGCGAGGACCGAAGCGGCGTTCGCCCGCTCTACCTAGCCGCTCACCTAGGCCACGTGGAAGTAGTGCGGTTGCTACTAAAACGTGGCGCCAATCCCGATTATGTGTCCGCCAAAGGGATGTCACCCTTGCTCACCGCCGCCATGCAGAAAAACCACCATCAGGTGGCGACACTGCTCATCACCGAAGGTGGTGTCAACGTGGAGAACGCCTTGCCGCCGTTTCTGCTGAGACCGCTTCACCTGGCCTGTGCTCACGGTCACCGCCAGATGGCCGAGCTGCTGATGCAGCACGGAGCATGCGTGGACTCGCACGCGCGGAACGGGGCGACGCCGCTCCACCTGGCGGCCACCATGGGACACGCAAACGTGGTGGGTCTCTTGCTGGATAGAGGAGCGCGTGTGGACAGTTTGGACTCGCGGAATATGACGCCCCTCCATGCGGCGTGCGCTGCGGGTGATCCGGAAGTGGTGGAGGTCCTGTTACGTCACGGAGCGACCATCGAGACTCGTTCGGCCGAGAATAAGGCGCCGTTGGACATGGCTGTATCCAACGGTCACGTCGATGTCATTCAATTGCTTCTGGCTCGGGGAGCGATTTTGAGCGCGCCTGCTGTAAAACCAACTGAAGCAAAAAATGTGTTTGCGCGCTTCTATAGCATATTTCGCTCGTGAGTGCACCTCAACAGATTCAATTATATTTTTAAGTATGAATGAAATTGAATTAAATCGCCTTGATAAAATGTTAGACGAAGAATCCGACAGCGGTTGAAAACATCAAAATTGTAAAATAGTTGCAATTATTTTAGCTCACGTGAAACAACGCAAAGAGTTGGTCGAATGCGCAATCTTTATAAATTTCTAATTTGAATTGGAACAAAATGAATTACTGAGTACATTTGATACTAATGTCGAAGCACATTACACTTTCTTAAAATTAAGAAAATATGGGTCTGTAAGGGTCAAACGTTTGCATTTTTTATTTTAAATAGATCCGAGAACTTTGTTACATAAATTAAATTTATGAAAACACCTACAAGTACGTTTGAATTTACAATAAATTCCAAATAGATTCTTGTAAAAGGTTCCACAATGCGATAAAAAAAGTAGCGCAATTGTATCAAAATCTAAAAAATATAAATGCACGAATTTATCATGCGTTTGTACGCGCACAAACAAAAAAATTGGATTCAATGTCAAATCATATTATTGACTGCAATAGATCACTTGAAATGACACTTGATTCATGCTGGGTTTTTTCAAGTGCACATGTTCAGCAATAGTATTCGTTGCTGCAGGAACCTGAGCGACTTTCAATGTTACAACTCGATTATGATTCATTGTCCAATTTATATTTAGGTCAAGTTGGAATATTCGAATAAATGCATGCATGTCACATTGGTATCTTTCATTCGTCACTTAAGCATGAATAATATATTAAAATAAGAAAATGGTGTGATTGTGTCGTACTGGTGGTGGTTATTCGAAAGAAATCGATTTGCCCATTCTCAAGAGATTCTGATATATCGACAGACATAAATTACCTTTAATTGTTTCTCGTAAATATTTAAACAGCGACTGTCAGAAATCCGATATCACGCCACAAGTATCAAATGTCCCTAAGGCTCGTTTAATAAACATTTCATAGCAACGGTCTTAGCAATTGGGCAAGCCTCCGGGAAGTCAATCGGATCAATAGAAAAAAATGATTGCATTTTTAACTTGTAAAATGCATGTAGTTGTCGTTGTTGATAGACAAAGATTATGATGTCCAATAATATATTTTGTTTCATTCATGGAATGTGTTTTTAGCAAAACTTCATAATGATTTTCATAAAGATAATGATATTATTTTTAATTTTATAAAATGCCGACAATTTCAAGTTTCTTTTATTATAAGATGCTAGCTAACTTGTTCAGTTTCCTTTTTTAAACAATGATATCGATATAATCGAATGTGTGCTTCAATTATTATTTTATCACTTAAAAGGGAAATTTCATAACGATTTTTATAAAAGGGAAATTTCATAACGATTTTTATAATATTATCGGAGCATATGAATGATTTAACCAATTCGGTTCTTTAAAAAAAAAAAATTAGCTCGGCAAACATTTTTTTAAACGACATTTCAAAACATTTGAAGATATTCTCATTTGAAGTGAAGGAGAGCGCTATAGTTTAATTTTGCAATAATGGATTGCGGTCAGGCGACAGATCCGATGAAAACAAAAAGCTCGCCATCAATCTAAAGGCGTGACCATGAGGGGGTGGTCAGATAATTGTTCGCGCGAAATCGAGTTCGGTCGCATCCTGGACAAGATGCCGATAACCACACCCCTCCGGTGTTTATAGTCAGACACAATCGTCGCGTGTCTTTTTGCCAATGCTTACCGTCTCGTTAAGGTGTAAAAACACGGAGCCAACAGAACTGGATGGCCATAGACATGACTGCTGTTTTGGTCGTTTCGGTAATCATGGTAAACGCCATGCCACTGGTGGCCCAACTGATGACCAGCCACCAGGACAAGTTCGTCACCAACAGTTACTACACCAACAAGATCTTTTCAAATGTTCGTCCCTATTACAGCATAAGAGGTAGGATTAAGGGTCACTTAAACACTAACCTTTTTCCTTGTAGCCTCTTCAGACTCGAAATTTATTGATAACGCATAATAAAAAGTGTCGTTTTTATTTTTTCAATTCGATTGATTCAGTACTAAACGAAATCATCTACATAATCACCGGGTTCATTTACAATTAAATAAATTAGTTAAATTCGTTTGCGTTTCGCGAACATGATGAGAACAAGAATTAGCATAATATGAAGCGGTGAATTTCGTAGTGGTGAAAGTCGGGGTTTTCTCGAATTGAGAAACAGGAGGTGTTTGTAATAAAAAAAGGAAATTGATTAAAATTTGCAATTAAATAAATAAAGATGATCATCAAATGGAATGAAATTTGGAATACATATTTTCTCTTTTTAACTGCCTTCGTTAACGTGCATCGCTTCATCGTTCATGACGCCATCATTCGAATTCTTGAGGTTCAAAATTGCGCTCGCTACACAATCAATTGTAAAATCAATTGTATTTTTAAAAGTAAAACGAAACTAGCGTTTTGCTCTTCATCTGTGAAAAAAAAGATGATTTGATTTAAATTTTAAATTAAAATGTGAACACGTTTGTGGAATGGAATGAAATTTAGCATACATTTTGGCAAGACCTTCTTTTTTTAATTGCTCTCGAGCACAAGCAATTTCGTGACGACATCATTCGGTTACTTTAGATTCAAAATAACGTTCACAGATGAAGAGCAAAACGCTAGTTTCGTTTTACTTAAAAAAACCCCAATTGATTTTACAATTGATTGATTGTGTAGCGAGCGCAATTTTGAACCTCAAGAATTCGAATGATGTCGTCACGAAATTGCTCGTGCTCGAGAGCAATTTAAAAAAGGTCTTGCCAAAATGATAATGCTAAATTGCATTCCATTCCACAAACGTGTTCACATTTTAATTTTAAATTTAAATTATCTCCCCTTTTTTTTAGTACTAACACTGTATTGGTGCTACACGTTAAATTTTCTTTCGAATGTTTGACATGCCAAAATTGCATGTTGCCCGTTACTCAATTTAAAAAAAAAACCAAATTACACCACTCTAAATTTTACCGCTTTAAATGTTACTCAAGGTTTGCCTGTTATTCCAATTTTGATCCCAGATGTGCCGTTGGCCCGTTGCCTGGCCATGTGCGGCGCCAATTCTACCTGCCGTGCCGTGTCCTACAACAAATTGTGTAGTCCCGATTGTCAGCTGTTCACGGATAACTACTGCACCAAGAGCAAGACCTTTACGACTGCCGTTGGCTACTCAGTATGGGACAAAGTCAATCAAACTGTGAGACACGATATTGGGGACTATCTCGAAATCGATTTCATTTCATCCTGTCAATTCAACTTTTACTAATTGACGGTACATCTTGTCAAACGAACGACTTCAAATTTTAATAAGATACCATCTCCCCAACGAGATCAGACAAACTTGACCTGCTTCGACCAACTGGACATCCCGTCGTGCTTGGGACAGATGCAGTATCGATGCAGCAGATGCAGGAGAGCCAACTTCCATGGATGGGGTTGTCAGATAGAAGGTTAATCTTTTTATCTTTCACGTTTTACACATTTACGTCTTCTCTATTACGGGTATACCATTTTAAAGATACGTTTTGACCAAAACAATTCTAGATTTAAAAACTTTAGACCAGTTCACACTCAAGATTGATTCTCACATTTTTAAAAACTTTTTATTTTAATAAAATAAACTTACATAAAACTTTGTGTTTTGTCCTATCACTGCGATTTATTCCTGCAGGCAGGGGTTGTCCGGGCAAATACGAATTCTACAATGGCAGTTGCTACCTGATTTCGCCAGCTGCAGGGCAATACACCAATTTCAGACAGAGTTGCAGCGCCCTCAACGGCGGCCGTCCGGCCATTCTACGCAACCAGTACATCAACAAGTTTGTCACGCTGGGGCTGGCGAACAACGAGTTTGTCTACATAGGGGCCGACTCCCTTAACGGTAGCTGGCTGAGGATGGATGGCTTGGCCAGGATCAACTGGACTTACAACGCGTGGGCAACCGGTCAACCGGACGGCCTGATCGAATCGGCGGTCATCATGCTGCCAGTCAATTGGAGTGACGTCATCAATACGGACTTGCATCCCTACATCTGCGAATACGAGGGTGGGTATAGGCACCATCTTCAACGACGTCTTATATCCTATGCGAGTGTAATATGAGGCGATTGTTGGACGCAATCAGAGAAAACGGCGACAACAGCGAAAAATATAGTTTCGTGCAGACCGGGAGTTGAACCACGGACCCCTGGATTTCCGGCCCAATGGTCCATGGTTCGCTATCACCAGTTCTAATTAAATAATAGTAACATATAATAAAAGCGAGCACTACACTCGGTTCGTCTTTTACATTCGGTGCTATCCCAAATTCACCATTTCCGATTAATATCATCCAGACGTTCTAACAAATCTTTCTCATGCTTCAAGTTGCTTGAGAGATTTCAAATGTGCTTGAGATTGGGGCAAATTGTCCATTGATATCGTGTCCATCGCGAGCGATACAAATCACGTGCTCGAATCTTATTAAAAGTGGAACGTGCCCTCTCGAGCATAATTGAGATGGAGGAATCGTCATTCGAGAGCGTCTCGTGTTTTCTTGTCAAAGCAAGGACGAGCGGCACGTGCCGATTCTGTTCAATGTCTAAACGCACCTTGCTAAGTGTGCTTGGAATAAGCATACTTGGCCCGTGTGACTAGGGTATAAAGCAAATAATAATAATAAAATTATTCAAGTGATATTCGAAATTTCTCTGTCCACTTAGAATCGGACTGCAGCGCGCTCAACAACCTGAGTTTGGCCATCACCGGTGGTGCCTACTTTCAGGTGAACGGAAGTGACGGCCACTGCTACACTCTGGTGACTGGCAAACTCACGAGTTTCGTGGGAGCCCAGAACGGATGTCTTACACTGAACATGAGTCTGGTGGCCGTACGCGACCTCCAGCACCATCGCTTCTTGGCCGCCATTCTGGTCAACCAGACGTCGTCAGTGGTCGCCGCCGGCGTCTACGTAGGTAAGATTGGATACGGAAGCTGTGGCTCTTCTAGTTATAGTACCGAGGCTACTAATACACTGTATAGTAGACAACTTTCTTATACGATTGTTCCTAAGGAGTATTTTTCTTTGAGACCTCGCACAAATTTTACACTATAAACGCAGGTGTTTACGCCAATTCGAGCAACCCTAATGGATACTACCTCAACGGTAGCGAGCTTAATTTCAATGGATCGTGGAATGCCGGTCAGCCTACTTGCTTGAAGCAACAAATTGCAATTCTCGGGTCTAACGGCTATTGGTACGACGATATTGGCGTTGCAACGCGAAGGTTCGTCTGCGAATACATAGGTATCTATCTTGCAACACGGCGTCGACAATGCAATACGAATTACTTACGAATTCTTACAATATTAGAGAATATTTACGATTTATAATTAAATCTAATATTATTTTAATTCCATATTAAAGCCAAGAGTTGCGCCCAATGGCGCCGCTACCAGCACAGCGAAACCGATATTTACAGGGTGCTGCCAAATGGAACAAGTCAGGATTTCAGCGTGCTCTGCGATATGACATTCGACAATGGTGGTTGGACGGTAGAAAAAGAAATGATCCAAAGAAGCTGTTTTTTACCATGCTATCTAAAAGCATTAAAGACACATAATACTAGCCTAGTCTTTAATTATTTTCCTTAATTTAATGCTGTATCCGACTCGGCGTGCTTTGCATCATTTATTTGTTATCTAGAAGCAGCTGATTTAATATGTTTCTAAACAAAAATTCGTTCACAATTTATGTCCAGGTCATTCTCGCCAGATCCGGAAACAAAAGTGTCTCTTTCAACAGGACGAAGGCTGAGTACGATCAAGGCTTCGGAAATATTGGCACGGACTTTTGGCTCGGTAGTAGTATTTTGAGTATTCAAAATTTAAATTTTCAAACTTACAGTTTCAAAGTGTATACATAACAACATTTTCATGAATGGATTTTCTTAAAAGGAAACGAGAACATTTATTTGCTGACAACACAAGAAAAGGTGGAACTGGCAATCAATATGATCGATCAAAGCGGAAGTTCCTATTTTGTCCGCTACTCGACATTCGGACTGTCAAAAAATACAACTGGCTACTATTTGCAAGTTTTGGGATCATTCAGCAGCTCTCCAGCCAATCGTAATTATTATCTTATATTATAAGACAGGACCTCATGTTTTACTGTTCGGAGACTAACTCCCGAACGACTTAATGAAATTGAATAAAATTTTACCTCCTGATTGTATATCAGCATAGTTCGCTAGCGTCCCAATTTCAGATCTCAATTTTGAATATTTCACAATAAAATAACCGTTCACAAAATCCTGCTAATCTCACATTCGCCTCAAAAACAAAAACAAAATATGGCGTCTCCACATCAAACGCATGACGTTGTCGATTTCACGTGACAACAAAGCACACCAGATTACAATTCCAACAACATACATTTCTATTTACCGGAATAATATTTTCGCTTTGGTTAATCTTAACCCAGACGAAGCCTAGTACCCTTCTAGTAACTATTAATTGCAGCATTAAAATACTATTTCATCAATTAAGTTTCAATTAATTCACATTTGTTATACAAATTGCGAAACACGAGCAGATGCAAAGCAGCAATTATAATTGTAATTATAGTGTTTGAGTTTGACCTAGTTACGTGTGACATCATAAATTGCGCAAACGACAATACATTTATTTTTAACTTCCAATTATTATTTATATTAACAAATTTAGTACCTATACACCAAGAGGGGTACAGAACGCCGGTAGTGCGGTTGACTACAGTTGATTGGAACAAAAAACTCATTCATGAAAATAGATTAGTGAATTAGTTATTTGAAAAATAATATTGAATACACTCTGTGCACAGGTCTGTATTTTCAAAGTGTGGTCAAAATTCGCATAGAAATCCGCATCCTTCTTATAACGTCAGACAACTCAAGTTGGTTGATGTCCTGTGGTGAGGACCACTTTCAATGTCAAGGAATTCATTATTTATTTTTTCTCACACAGCAGCAATGGACAATGCATTAAACAAAAGTCTCAACGGACAATTCAGCGCCTGGGACGACGTTGGCCCCGGCGCCCTATGCGCCTCTGCGTTCGGTGGTGGCTGGTGGTTTCCTTCCGACTGTGGGACAACAAACCTGAACGCACCCTACACCAATTCCAATTACACCACGCCCAGGGACGAAACCAAAACGCTCAGTTGGGGAAGCAGTTTAACGGTGAAGACCGTGCGCATGATGGTAAGACCGACAGATTATGATGATGGATACTACTTCTGAAACTTTGACGATGGTGAAATTTGTTCTACGTTGTTAATATGTTGTTTCAAAATTCGTCCATTATTTTCATTTCCACTTCCAATTTTGAAGATTTGTTTCAATTTCGTGTCATTTCCCGAGTGTGAACTTCGATGTAAACAGTTGCCAGTGTTAAAATAAAAAATATAATTATTTCGCATGTGTATGAAATGATGTAGTCAATATTGTTGCAACGCCCTTAAAACAAAATCTTTGACCAAAGTATTATAAATTAAAAACATGTTAACATCAAGTGTATTTGTCTGGTAATATAGCTCAGTTGGAAGATCAGACTGAAGGTTCATGGTTCGATGTTGATCAGAGGCATTTTTATTTAGATAGTTATCAGGAAAGTTCACCGATATTATTTGTAGTTTAGTAATATAGCTCAGTTGGAAGATCAGACTGAAGGTTCATGGTTCGATGTTGATCAGAGGCATTTTTATTTAGATAGT
>JAQGBY010006181.1:0-13512 GCA_034698785.1 Mycogona germanica
GTGACGTTATTACAGAGTATAGCACGTGAAAAATTAGTTACTTCACATTTAACGTTTCCGTTTATCGCGTGTCATCGTTCAAACGTTACGAAGATTGCAATGCCAGTTACGATGTCAGTTTCCATGTCAGTTACTCAAGTCAGCCCGATAGTTGTTAAATTGGAATGCTCAGATGCCTTACACGAAGCTCACTCGGGGGGAGCTTTATATAGAGTTGGTTATAATGGCAGACACTGTGGCACAAATGTTTTAGTTAAATCAGGCGAATATTACAAACAATGTCAGTTACGATGTCAGTTACAAGTCAGCCCGATAGTTGTTAAATTGGAATGCTCAGGTGCCTTACACGAAACTCAATCGGGGGGAGCTTTAAATAGAGTTGGTTATAAAGGCAGACACTGTGGCACAAATGTTTTAGTTAAACCAGGCGAAGATTACAATGTCAAACAATAGTTACATGCAGGAAGAACGTCTGGATTATAAAATAAAAATGTGGGTTGTGCCCGGGACAGACCGGACGATAAAGACGCTCAAGAGTTTGGCGATAACTCTTTTAATATAATATAATAATAGTTAACTATTATTTAAAACGAAAAAATTAACCTAGAAAACCGTGGGAAATTACAATTACAATATTTACCCACAAGCAGCCCCCAAGAAAGGGGCCTATGGCGGGGGTCGAACGACCAGTTGTATCTGAGCTATTTGTTAAGGAGATCCAAAACTAGAAACTGACGTTACAGATGAGACAATCGTTGAAACGTAAAATAGCCTGTAAATTTAAACAATTAATATTTTATTTCATTGGTGGTTACTGTAAACCCAGGCAAAGCCGGGCACCCTTCTTGTTTGTTTATAAATTTGACAACTCCGTTAATCAAGATACTTTATATAAATCGTCATCTGAATGACTATAATGGTGTGCCCTGTTTTTTTTTACTCAGATCAAAAGTATCAGATGCGGGTCGAAGGACGACGGGAAAATAGTGTGAGGCAGCAATTGAACACTCTGCCACCTGAAAATAAAATGAGGTACACCTAAAGTGAATGTGTATTAAATGAATAATGCAGAGTATAAATGTGTTGCCAGGGTGTTTCGTACGATGCTTTTAAATGTCCAAATTCATTTTCCTCTACCAAGAATCGGGGAACCTCGAACTGTTGTGCTGAATAAAGGCAAGAAGGGGTTCGGATTCGTTCTTAGAGGAGCCAAAGGTGAGACAATTCCAACAGTTTTTCCTACTGATCTTAAATTAAAAAATATATCTTATTAGAAGTCATTAACCATTAAACACCTAAGTGAATCGATAACTAAAATTAAGTTGTTTGGTTCAATTTTTCATTTGGAATTCATTTGGAAGTGTTTGCGTTCAATATTCTATTGTATGTCAAATTTTGTTTGCCTGAAATTAACGCGTGTACTGAAAATGTGGATGTTGCTCATAGGTTCCATTTGTGAATTGTTCACAGCCACGAGTCCTCTGATGGAAATGATGCCAACGGACAATTGCCCAGCGCTTCAATATTTGGATGACGTCGACAAGGGAGGAGTGGCCGACGTTGCAGGCTTGAAAAAAGGCGACTTTCTATTAGCTGTAAGTACAGAATCATTGGGCTTTAACTATTGAAAAAAGATGTTGTCTTGTTCGTCTTTTTTTATCCGGTGTGTCCCAGACACAACCCCCATTTTTAGATATATTCCTGCTTGCCAAATATGCATTACCTTCGAGAGTGTACAAGAAATTATAATTTTTTTGTAATAATTGTGGTTACATTGATGAACAAGTGGGTTAGTTATTTGAATAGTTATTCGAAATTGTAAAAATAATTCAACTGATCAATGCTTAAATTTTGCAAATTTTTATTGATCAGTTTGTTAGTTTAATAATATAAAATACAAATTATGTATTCTTCATATGACCTAACAAAAATTAAAGTGGCTGAAGCTCGTATCATCACTGAAAATAATTTGTTCTTCCAACGAATTATTTTTATTCTCGTCACAGATCAACTCAGAGGATGTGTCGCAAGCTTCTCACGAGCATGTGGTGAACACCATTCGTCGATCAGGAGAATTAGTGACCATGACGGTGGTAACAGTGCTGCGGCCGTCTGGGGTGCTGTTGGAGCGGCCGCAGACAATGGCGGCGCGCCAGTGCGCAACTCTACCCAGAAAACTAATCAGAGGTAAAGAATCCTTGTTTTCTTTCACCCAAAATAATTATTTCAAAGTGATTTATTTTCTAAAAATATTTTGACATTTTTCAGCAATTTTCTTTCCTTGAAAACCAAATTTGAGCATCTTGAATTCGTAAACGAATCGCATATCTCGAAATGGTTGTTCTTCACAATTTAAATTACAAATTGACTAGGATCTATTTTAGGTTTAAAATAATTTTTGCACGTTTTCTAGCTGCTCCCGCACCACCCCGACGTGATCCGAGGACCACTCTTTCCGTCGGACGTGCCAGGGCGAGGTCAATGGTGGCTGGGCTTGCGGAAATTGGTTAGTCTCAATTGCACCTATCTCTTAATCTGAATATGTTTTACATGTAGTTATACCTTGAATATATTTATAGGGTAAATTAATTATGATACCCCTAGGATTACTAGAAAACTAATTTCGAAATAAACTCTTATTAGCATTTTCAACAATGATACCATTATACAGTCTTAAGTCATTGATAGAATTTTGTTTTTGGATATTTACGTTATCATTTCTACGAATCATAAAACCTCATTTTTTAAAAATTTCAGTTACTGCAAAGTTTCAAGGAAAATTAAAATATTTTAAATAAATATTTTTTACTGTCTCAATCAGTCAATATTAATTTTTTCGGTTTCAGAAGCCTTGGACCGAACCCTGATGGAGTATGACTCGGAGGGACGTTCCACGAAATCCAGCTCGATAGAGTCGCTACCTAACAAGCAACAGCAACAACAACAGCAGCAGCAACAACAGCCACCAAACGCTCATCAACAGCACTCTGTCGACAGCATTCCACTCAAGACTGCTTCAATCCGATCACACGTGGCTGGTGGCAACCGTCGCGCTACCGCTGCTGAACTGCAAGATATGTTCGTGCACCGACATGGCGAATCGGACGACCACGACGTTAACGCCCACAATGCTCACGTCTTGCGCTCACCCAAGGTGTACGGTAGCGTGGCTGAGATGAAGCGCAGCCGTCACCGCACCAATAAGGTGGGCGAGCTGGCCAGCCGCCTGCACAAGGTGTTCCACAGCACACCAGACCTCAACCACGAAGTCACCAATGCCATCGTACACACTGCCACGCTGCGTCGACATGGCAACGCGGCCCATGCCATGGCTGTTGACTCCCGGCGAAGCCACAGCCAGGAAGACATGGCTGTGCTGCAGATGAATGGACGCAACCTGCAGCTGGGCTGGGGACAGCCACTGGCTGCGAACCACTGCCCCGACAAGCACTCGCTGACTGATGTGCGCAATAATGATGATTACCAGCACCAGGGACCATGGCAATCTATTGAGGAAATATATAATCGTGTGCCACCGTCTTGCGCTGACGACGAACAGAACTGGCCACTAAAAGATCCTACCGCTCTGGGCAATGGAACCCACCCACCTCCACCCACACATCCTCCGCCACCCCCACCTGTGGGTCAGGTGGTGCGGGTCGATGTGTCTCGCAACCGTAGCGAATATGCCAAAGTGACTTTAGGTCCCGAAGGTTCGGTGGTGGGGACTGGAGGGGGTGGCGGTGGAGGCGGCGTAGGTGGTGGTGGTGGCGTCATCGTCAATAGTGGAGGAAGTGTTACTAATGTTCAAGTAACTCAACCGGTGCCAATACCTGGTGGGCCAGGGGGTGTCATGTCTAGTTTTCGGCCAGGGGACAGTGCAAAGTTGTACGCCTCACCACAGGAGATCGGCATTATTGGCTATCATGCCACACCAGCCAAGCCAAGTGCAACACCGCCAGCCGTGTCTCACAAGCCTGTGTCGTGTGCATCGATTAGATCTCGCTCGCTGCCACCTAATGTTCCGCCTCCTCCCAAGACAAGTAGCCCGAGCAGCAGTACATCATCGGAGACTGAAACATCTGGTGACTCTGCAGGCTACACATGCTCCACCTTCAAGAAACCATCGTCGACATCATCTTACCAGCAAGTGCCGGTTGCAGCCGATGCGGTGTCCACGGACAGTGGTAACTCATCAGAACGTGGGTCTCACTCATCTGTGGTAGCAAATTCATCGGCTGTTAATCCATATGCACAACCAGTGGTTGGAGGACAACCCAACGATGTGGCTGACGGCAGGTACCACCCACATCATCGTCATCATCACCACCACCATCATCACCACCACCTTCTACCGCCAAGTGAAGAAGAGGAACCATTTATTCCCGAACCTGACTATGATGTAAGTGATGAGGATTCGCCTCCAGGAGGTTCCCACCAGATGTTGCCCCGTCCGGAGCCTCCGGAACACCCGCCGCCACTCCCTCCTGCCAATGCTGCAGCTCTGTTGCTCCAGCAGCAACAGATACAACACTTTCATCACCAACAGAGGCAGCAGTGCCAAGGCAGTCACAGGGAGCAGCAGCAGCCACAGATGTTGTCATTCTCTCAGCAAGACTGTCAGCCCGAACGCTCCCCACAGTCATCTCGGGATGTTCCACCTGGAGAGCGAAAGAAGCCACCCACACCTCCAGTCAAGAGAAAAGACAACAGAGACCGCCAGCAGATGCTCACAAATGGTTCTGTAGTTGTTACCAGCAGCTCTGGACCCACCCAGGGTGGCACCCCACCACCTTCCTCCTCACGAATTCATGGTTCCTCTGGCCATCGAGTGGTGACTGCCTCAACTAAATCTAGTAGTCCGTCGAGCAGCCCTGCCACTGTTCTGCGGATGGTATCCAATCCCACCTCCTCAACCAAGGACAGGCCCACAAGAAGCTTGGCAGTGTCATTCAATTCCAGAAACAATGACTATGACGAACAGACAAGTTTCTTTGGGGCGGACACAAAATCTGAGGTTGAATGTGTTGTAAAGAAGGAACCTCCACCAGTGATGGGCAAGCCGCCTGCTGTCGGTGCCAAGTCTTCCAAACCTCCTGCAGCTAATCCTCCTAATGGGTCCACCAGTCCATCGGTGGTGCTTCGCTCGGAGGCGCTGGGGCTCTCCGATTTCAAACAGCTGATTGCTCAGAAGGCAGCCGAGCGGCAGAGGAGAGCATCATTCACACCTGGAGATCCTGGCGTGCCACCGTCTCCTGCTGGTGAGGCTCCAGTTATCAAACGTGAGGTCATTGCTGATGTGCCAGCTGCACCCACAGAGGTTTCAAAACCTCCAGTGGCTGCTCCCATCCCGGAACCAAAACCAACAGTTCAACCGATGGTACAGTCTCGACCTCTAACTCCACCTGAAGCATCGGAAATGAGGGTATCTCCACCCCCTGCAGCACCAGTTCCTAACACTGCTACCACGCCTCCTGCTGGAACACCTATTCCTGGAGGTCCTCCAGAAGATGATATATCAATCAATGTCAAAGAAAAGATATCTGTGTTTGAGAAGAACAGTGAGTCTGTGAAAACCCCGCCTTCAGTTGCAAAGATCAGCTCCAACAAGAAGGCAGATGAGCCACCACCGCCACCTCGCAAGATCCTCAAAGGTTCCCACTCTCAGATCTTTGAGGCTAAGGTATTAGAGAAGATGTTGACCATGACCAACTCACACATAAAGCCCTCCAAGTCTTGCCCACACGACCTCATCGGCACCTCTCAAGATGACAATGACAACAGCTCAAGTGGTGTTTCATCTGACGTGGATGCCCACAGTGAGACGACATACAGTGTCAACAATGGCGAATCTAGAAGTCGTTTTGGCAGTGGTGGAGGATCGGGCGGTCGAGGCAGCAATGGTGGAGCCACGTATGATGAATCTGATGACTCTGATAATGATATGAACGATGGTGCATGGAACCTTAAGGCTAAAATTACCGAGACTGACCCAGTCATCGGTAATAGAGAGGAGCTGGAGGCAGCCATTGCTAGTAGGCGTGTCATCACGCGCAATGTGGCAGTCTCGTTAGCTCGCCTGCCACCACCTATCGAGACTGGAGAGACGGATGGTGACAGTGATGTCACTGAACCAACACCACCACACGAATCTGCACCAGGTATTCGAAGTGGTAGTGGAACTGGAGCCAACAGTTTTGACAGTTTGGACAATGACAGTCAACCGTCGTCGCCAGAGAGTAAGATGGCTGCTGCTACCGTGGTAGTGAGGACGGCACCTCCATTAGCTCGGATGGCGGCTTACACGCCACCTGCCTCCATAGCACCTCAGTGTCCCGTAACTACCTCTAATAACAGACTTCCAGCCACATCAAAGTCCCAGTCTCCTGTGGTTGCTTCTGCCGCATTGAATAGTGTAACGAGCGTACCATCCAGTAGTGGCCGGGAGATGCGGGGCTCCGAGCAACAATTGAGACAGCAGCTTCAACACCAGCAACAATTGCAGCAACAGCAACAAATGCAGCAGCAACAACAGTTACTTCAGCACCAGCAGCAGTTGCAGCATTTGCAGAAAATAGCCTCAGAAGAGAAAATGATTCAAGAGAGCATGAAACTCATCAAAATGCATGCTAGTACCCTGAAGGAGGTGAACGCTTTGGCTGGATTGGCAGTGGTGCCACCGCCACCTGGTTTCGATGGTCGAAATGGTGGGCGACCACCAAACAGTGCTGGCCCTGCACCTCCTGGTGCTGGTGGTGAGACAGTGGATCTGAGCATGATTGCACCGCCTCCAGAGTTCAGCGATGACGTGCACGTACCCATTGGTGCCATGATGGATGATGGTGAGCTGGAGGAGGCAGACTTTGCTGCCAAGAGCGCCGCCGCTGCCCTAGCTGCTGCAGCCGGTGGTCTCCACCTCTCCTGCCCATCATTTGTGGAGCGTAACTCGTCTTCCATGTCAAAAATGCCCAACCGGATGACCTATGTGGCAACTGCTGCCAACATGAATGCAGCCGCGGCGGCAGCTCGTGCCCAACAGCTGCAGCACCAACAGCTACAGCACCAGCAGTACCACCATCACCCCGGAAGTGCCGCTCCGAACATGGCCAATGTGAAGATGGTCAGACAACAGCAGCAGCAGCAGATGGCCGCAGCTGGTGCCCGACCCATGATGAACAGTAGTGCTAAAGGACGATTGCCACAAGGCGGTGGTGGAGGCGCCTGCAATGGTATCTCTATGGACGAGCTTCATGCGTATGACGCCAGGGCACGTGAATTGGCCGCGGCCGCCATGGCACCGGCAACCGCCAAGCTCAACAAGGCCGGTCCCCAGGCTTCCCCCATGCCGTCGATGGGTGCCGGTGGTCCGGTGTTGCACCGCGAGTTCCGGACCAAACCCATGAGCCAGTGGACCACGCGCGATGTCTCCGATTGGCTGGAGAGTTTGTTCCTGCCCGAGTACAAGGCGCGTTTCGAGGCGGCCGGCATCGACGGTCGACGTCTGTCCTACTTCGATAACAACTCGTTGGCGGAGCTGGGGGTCAAGCGGGTGGGACACCGCATGAACATGGAGCGCTCGCTGCGGAGGCACGCCATGATGAAACAGTGAGTCTGGTGGTGACATTTTTAAGCGCAAGCGCCAGAGTTCGACATGTGCGCGTGCAGTAAGTGTGTGCAGCTTCTTCAGGGATCCGGACAGACTAAATGTTCCCGCCAAAAAAAAACAAAAATACACCGCAGAAACAACAACAAACTTTCTTTGCTCCATGTCCACCAGCGTACTCGGCACGGTTTTACTGGTATTTTAAAACTTCTTCCTCGAGCGTCAGTTGTTTGTCGATATAATATAACCTTCTCCAGCGAAACTAGACTTTAAAAAAGAAAGAATGCATTTAACGTTTAGCAGTATTTCATTTTTCGTGTGTTCGACTTGTGTGCGGGTGACATGTCACAACGGAGCAGCTATAAATATTTGTGTGTTGGGGGTCCATGCTGCTCGAGATTTAACCGACGTTTAAAATCTGCAATTTTGTTTCGAATTCCCAGCAAGTAACAATAGTTGTTTTTCGTATGGCTCGTTATTTGCCTATCACTTTGTCTCTAGCCTAGCGAAGAAGGGTTAAAAACTACAACAAATGTGCGTGTCCACTATTTCGATGTTGACTGAATGCGTGAGAATGCCAATTGTATCGTACCTGAGTTTCGTCGTGCTTTGTGTTTTCAGTTGCAGAGATTTTTGAAATGAGTTTATTCATAAATATATATATATATATTACAAAAGAAAACATGCCGAGATAGTAAACAATAATATATATATATATACATGAGTCTTAACGCCCAACGATGTTCCAGTGCTGTATAGAGAAACGCGTAAATGTAGAGCTGTAGGCATACAAGCTTCATTGTGATCTACGTCAGATCCATTTGGGATCCTTTCTGTATTCTTTAAAAAAACAAATTCTCCCCCAATCCCACTTTATGCTTCTTAACTTAATTTCTGGTTCGAGTAGTCGGCGAGCGAAAGTTTGGGAAAAAATGAATGCTAGAAAATGGATTAATTAAATAATTGCAGTGTTATTAATTATCTCGTGTTTAATGAAGTCGTTGTGCTAAATGTGTGTCGCCTAAGCTATTTTTTACTTTTTTCATAAGAAATTGGTGTTTTTTCATACTAACAATCTATTGTTTACTTTTATTAAAAATCCTGGTGATTTTTTAAAAAATATTAGTACGGGCCAATGTAAATTTTGTGAAAAAACTAGACTTTTTAACCTAATGACACAAGGCTACTCCATCTTTTGATTTTTCCCGGTCCGCAAATGCTTTTCTTACACACTAATAGATTTTATCTCCTCAAAATAAAAACGGATTTCTGTATATAGCTTAGCGTGTGGAAACATGTTTCTAACAAAGTATTTATTTATATCTCAAGATCGTGGAATCTGTTGTAGTGGCAGCTACAAGAAACAGCTACAAGAACTTTTAAAATTCGAGTTATTTAGACGATTAACTCACAATTGTAGCGTAATTACATTTTTCAAGTAGTTTATTTTGCCAGATTTAATAACTCTCCCGTTTCTGTCTTGTCTTGGAGCTATTTTTTGATTGCAGTGATAAATGCCAGCAGTCAGATTTCGAGCATTTTAAAAGATCTGTTAAATATTGTCCATTTTTCGTTCACCAAGAGCAAAAAAAAATTGAATACTACCAATTTTGAAAGGCAACTTCCAAACGAGTTCAAATTTATATCCAAGTTTTATCAGAGAAAATGATTTTTGAATTAACACAGTTTGAACGTACGAATTCATTCAATGTAAGATACAGTTTTTCTTTGAAGAATCGAAGTGTCATGTTTTGTGAATATCGTTTTTTTCTACAGCGAGGTTCAGCTGAACGTTTCATGTCTTGTCGGGTACTTTGGACTTTTGGTAGATGTTACTATAATTTGTGTTAATTGCGGCCCAATTTTCTGCTCAGAAATACTCAAGACCCGCGAACAGTTCGTTTTCTCCGACTAAGTCAAATTCAATTAAAGTTGTAATTGTATAGTGCAAGAGCGTGTGTGGTTTTTCGTTTTGAAATGTTTTGGTCTTGCTTTTGCTACTTGAAGCCAGAAATCGATCTAAAAAAATGGATCAGTTGATGGAACATGGATACAATAATGACTGTTCCCGTTGGAGATATACTCATATTTATTGGTTCTTTATTTTGTGACGATATTCGTTGGATGTGTTATCTAGCGTCCAAAGTTTATGGTATCTTTTTTATTGAGTCAAGCAAAAGGAATTTGTTATCAAGTTTTTGTCTCAAATTTGGATTTGGTAATTATTTGGATCATACGGCGTGCGTGTATGTTGTCTGTTGTTTTTGTTTTGTTAGAAATTTAATTATTTTTTATCGTTATTATCACTTGAGTATATTGATTGTGAATACTGTACAGCTCCATGAGTAGTAATAACTTTTCAGTCGCTCCTATATAAATATTTCGTTTTTTTTTCTCTTTTTTCTTTCGTTTCAACGTCCGTCTCCTATTAAAAATTCCTACTCAGACTTGTGTATAGTTTGTACATAGTTGTCGATGTCAACTCTCGTAGCATTATATATATCGATAAACATTCTCGATTAATATCGTGTATCATTGTAATTATATATTATTATTGATAATATTATTCGAACAAATTATTTACGATTACTAAGTTAAAACCTTTGTGTGTCAAAAACTATTCGATGTGACATCGACAATTTTTTTTACTGGATGTGAGTGTTTGTGTGCGTGTGTGTGTGTGTTCGCTGCTGTTTGTTGTTGACGTGTTTATTGATGAAAAATTGTTATGTTGTCACACAAGAGAGTCCAAAAAAAAAAACACCATATATTCCTCGCTCTCTTTTTGTTTTGGTCGACCTACCTCTCAGCTATATACTCTCTCCTCCGTTTCTCGATAGAAAAGAATGTGTGAACTGAGGTGGAATCTGCCGCCGAAATGATCACAGATCCCGTCTCATGTAACTTCTTGCATAAATGCATTCCACACTATTCCTATGGTTCCATGCATGACTGACCTCACTCACCAACCACCCATCAATTGTTTTCTCCCTTACTCAAATGTTCCAATCAGAAATACAAAAATAGTTATCATTTACCGGATGACTTTTTTTTGACCTGACTTGACAGTCTGCCAACAACTTAATTAACCAGAGCTAAAAATCTAAAAAGAAAAGAAATCTAAACTGTTGAATATTCTAGTTACACATTGTCGTCGGGGCTTCCAGGAATTTTCCTACGTCATCGTGCGAACGCTATCTTACGGTAATTTTTCTTTTTGAGTCAATCACAAAAATTCGATTGAAATAATTTTTATTAGCATTTCTGTAAAATATCAGCTAGGTGTTCAACTACCTGGCCGTTTAATTAATGCTCACGACATTGCGTTACGTACGATTGATAAAACACAATGCATGATTCATGCCGGTGTGATAACCGGACTTATCTTAAATTTTCCGAATCATATATTAATGCAATTCACCTAATGATGCGAGATAGTGTTCAGAAAATATCATTAATCCATTTTTTCTTTTATCATTAATCTTCCAGCTACCTACCAGTATAAATACAGGAGTTGAGTAGAAATTAATCCCAGGCATTTGCCTACGTTTCACATGAAACATTTGTTGTGCTGCTACAATTCAATTCTCACCTCGATATTAATTTTCTACTTACGATCTTTACCTTATTAAGATTACCGACCAAGTCTTAGTCAAGGCAAGCTGTGTGTCGCCTCCAAAGACATAAGAAAATCATTAAAACAATTTAACGAAAGTCAACGTTTTTATGAGACTGGTTTCCAAATTATATTTTTTTGCGATTCTCATTCATGGAAGTACTTCAAAATAAGACCCCCTATCTCGCATTATTATCTCATCAATTCCTACGATCGTAAATCTGGATTCTCACACAAGATGCTTCTCTCATCCTCATCATCTTCATTTGTTAGCTTTAAATAAATTATTTATAGCGTGTGATTGGGTTTCATTCACGAGAGAGGCACATTGCTCGCCACAAATTCCATCAGTCATCACCACCACCCCATGCCAGTGTGCAAGTTGTCTGAATGTCTGACTCGTATAAATACATGCATACAAAATACCAACCAAATTCAAGTATAGCTAAATATTACCACGTTATTTACTCGCAGCATCCTCATACGGTTATCATTAGGATTATTACGACTGTTGCTTTTAAGAAAAGAATACACTATCGATGGTAACGTACCAGCAACTACTCAACCTTTGAAATTATTCGAATTTATACCTCCCCCTCCATCTCTTCCGTACATCCTCCACCCCCATCCCACCCCTCATCCGGCTCCCCCTCGTCGACCACACAAGTTACCACTTTTCTTCAACCGTTCCTCTTCCAAACCACACCCCTTTTCTCCGCTCCCTTCCAAATACAACACCTTTTTTGTGATTTCCTACCACTAATGTGCAATAATTGGCTTTCGTAAAACAATTAAAATGTTTTCTGCATTTGAGATGCGAATCTGTCGACTGGTTTTTTTATCTTGACGTTTGCTAGAATTTTTGTTTGTTGATGCGGTCGGTGCGGTTGAGACGAGGTCTTGGCAGGACTTTGAGAAAATCAAGTCACAATCTTCATGTATTTACAGGGTGAACCTGAAACTATGCACACCTTTTATTATTTTTAATAAGTTGGTTAAAAATAGTCAGATTGTTATGAAATTTGTAGATAATTGTATTTTCTTTCAATTTCCAAGACCCAAATTTCAATTTTCAGATTTATCACTACTAATGTTGCGCCTTGCTGATGGCGCTTGTCGATTGTCGATTGCCGATTACTTCTGCAATTCGCAACTGTGTAGCGCATTAGCTCAACTCTGCTGCTAAAATGCCGTTTACCTAAGATAAAAATGCGGCAAAACAAGAAATTATGAAGTCTTAACGAGTTTCCGAACATAGGATCCGGAAAAGAAGAGGACCCATGCTGCATCCATCTGTAAACTGTGGTCGTTCAGAAGTTTCGCGAAGGTTCACAATCTCGCTTTGGTTTTATTTTTTGCTAAAGATTCTTCAAATTTGCCAAATCCATCTTTTGTTTGGAAACTTGTTCAGAAGTCATTTGGCATCATAATTGTTATGTCGAAGATATTTCAATCAATTTTTATCTTAGTTAAACGACATTTTTACAAAGTGACGTATTGCTGCGGTAATCGGCAATCGACAATTAAGCGCCAAAGTCAAGGCGTAGGTTTTAATAGTGAAAAAATTGAAATTTGAGTCACTGAATTCGAAAGGGGATACAGTTGTATTAATTGTGATCAAGTTTCATAATAATCTGACTACATTTGGCCTACTTATTAAAAATAATACAAGGGGTCCATATTTTCAGGTTCACCCTGAAATATCGTCTTGAAATATGGGCCACCCTATCGCGATATGCACCTTAATAAAGCCCCCCCTGAACTAGGCTTCGTGCAGTACATCCATGCTATCCAGTGTAACCCTGGCTAATGAAAGCGCTCCTCCAATTAAAAACTTTTGAAATTTGTTTTTAAAAAATAGAATAAGTTTGCAAATCTAATTCAACATACAACACAAGAATGTAATCAGTTTTGAAATATTATTACATTCGCCTCCATTTAATTGGACGCAAATGTTCTTAACCTTCTTTGGAGAAGAAATGGAGGGGAAAAGGACAACTTTTTATGTTTAAAGAAAAAATTCTTTATTGTTCGATTTGGTATTTTAAGAAAAAACATAGTTTGGTGGTGCCGTAGAGAAATTTACAAATGATTGTTGTGCAAAGCTTTAGTGACAGCAATTAACCGTCTAGCCAGGTGCAAAAAGAGATAGAAAAAAAGGACGCAACTCTTCTGCAAAGAGCACAACAATGTACAACACAGCCGTCATCCCAAGCAAAAAAAAAGATGACCTATATCTGAACGAAGGTGACCTGCCTTGACCTTGAAAAACATGGGTGCATAAATTAAATAT
>JAQGBY010006182.1:0-13512 GCA_034698785.1 Mycogona germanica
TTTGACAATTTTGAACTTAAAATGTTCACTTTTAGAGAAAAGCTATGGAATTATATTTCATTTGAAAACATATTATGCGACACTTCCCGTTATCATTGGATGATGCAACATCCGCAAAGTTAAGTCTGGTAATTGCATTTCAGTCAAAAGAAATTTATTGTCAAGTGTTTCCTCAACTGAGAAAAAACATTTTCTTATGTGTCCTTATACTCCTCAAATACAGAGTATTCTGTAATCAGCGCCGAAAATGGCGATACAAATTACAAACACAGTAGTATATTAAAGCAACCCCATACAGAATATTTCCTAAGCCAATTATTAAAATGTTCAAATCATCACATTTGATAACTATAAATAAATGTTCGAACGTCTGTCGAATCTATAAATTTAGTAAAATAGCATAATATAATTGGAGATATCACTTTTATTTAAAGAAGTGTATGATATGGCACCACAAACCTAAATGCAAACAGCCCATTTCGTTTCGATCCAATATAGCCAGCAGATCGAGGAGATTCACATCAAGAGTGTGTGCAGTGGAAACAATTAATATGGGGAGCGGTGGGTCTAAGCTAAATCGAGCAACACTAAGATGGATTGAACAACCGTTACAGGCCTAAGGCGAGTCACGCAACTAGGACTCACTCTCCTACTTCGCGCTATCCCAATCCTCTCTCTCACTCGTTGCAGTCTGTGCCGTAATAAGAGAGACAGTTTCACTCCCACCCCTACCCCTCCCCGCTGCCACCTAACGACAAATAGCCCCCGCTTTCACTTACGACCGATTAAATCGTAACAACATGTTACTCTCCATTTAGTGAACTGGAGGCCGGCGCGCTTTTACTGTAGATATACGAGCGTTTCTGGGAAGAGGATCCGTACTTGATTCGCTCGAAAAAGACGGTCATGGCGCTCACGCGCGCGGTATGTGACATGAGTTTTAATTTATCCGCACTGTGTCTGGATTTCTGATTAACGGTAATACCAGGTTTTCTTATACTTCTGGAAATGCTGTCTCATCGCACGATCCACGGTCATCTGAAAAATATTTAAACTGAGGAGTTCTGTAGACCGCTAACAGAACCGCCGACGGCAATTAGGGAGAGAGTAAGATAAAATGAAATATTTAAACCAGACGTTTGTTAAATGTTTGCAATGTGTTTTAATTGCACAATTTATAGCGAAAATGTTCTCGTGACTAACGCAAACAAAGAAAGAGTTTCTCGTTGTTCAGACCAAAATTAATTTTTGACCCCCGCCATAGGCCCCATTCGGGGCTGCTTGTGGGTACATATTGTAATTGTGATTAATTAGGTACCGAACAAGTATTCCTAACAACCCTGTGATTGTAAAATACCTTCAACTAGGCAGAAATCGTCTATATATCTACTATTTTGGAAAATATTTGTCTACAAAGGAACACATCGAGGCGCTTTATCCACCTGGACCAAATATATGTGTAACATGATGTTAGATTCATATGCAACGGCTCGTAAAACAAAATATTTCTCATGAATGGATGAGTATTCTCCTGTTCAATATTATTTTTTTGAAAGTGTTACTCAAATATAATTCCAAGATTATATGAAAGAGTATTTTCAATTTTTAATATTAAATATAAGTGTTGACTAAAACTTAGCACATTTAAACTATACATGAATTAAATTAGACAGACCCACTTAAAAACAAACACAAAATTAAAAAGTATGGCATTAATTACAAATAATATTTTTCCCCATCGCCTTAGATGCGGCGCCAATGTTCCACTACACGTTCCCCGACGAGACCCATCACGAAGGACCGCCAGTATCGCTAAAGTGCATGGCGTCCGGCAATCCGCCACCCAGCATCACGTGGACGCTGGACGATTCTCCGGTGACGGATGCGCGCCGCTTCAGCGTGGGCAACCAGGTCAGCCTAACGGGCGAGGTGGTCAGCTACGTCAACATCAGTCGATTGCGAGTCGAAGATGGGGGCGAATATTCCTGCGTGGCCAGCAACAAGGTGGGCCGCATCGAACACACAGCTAAGCTCAACGTTCACGGTAAGTCAAAAAACATTCCAAATATTTCTGATCATTTATTAGTAGCAAATAATCATTTTATGTGTCCTTAGTGTCGACCATAAAAGTTACTTTATTTTTAAATATCGGTTTAGTATTATTATCCATCCACTCGTCTAATCACTCGAATATCATGCT
The DNA here is from genome assembly GCA_034698785.1 of Mycogona germanica. Classification (NCBI taxonomy): domain Eukaryota; kingdom Metazoa; phylum Arthropoda; class Diplopoda; order Chordeumatida; family Chordeumatidae; genus Mycogona; species Mycogona germanica. The sequence goes on from JAQGBY010006182.1 coordinate 2,201, forward strand.
TTTGATAATTGTCCCTATGTAAACAAACATTGAAAATCAAATGCACATTTAAAATCAAAAATAAAATCGATATATATATTTCCTTTTCTAGTGTTCCCCCCGATGATACAGTAAATTGAAAGCAAGCACAAAGGTTGGGTGTGCTAAGCCAACCACACAAATACTGGCGCATTGCATTAAAATCCTGCATTTATCTAATGTCTTGGTGTAAACCGCGCACAAATGCAACTCTGTAACAAAGAATTCCTCCTCAACATTTAGTGCTAGGAATTGCAGGCAGTGTTAGGTCACTACAAACGAGAAATTATGTATCAAAAATGCATTGAAATGTGCACCCACAAGAAGCAAAAATATAAAGAATTGTGCATAAATATAATAATGCAATAATAATCTTCCTAATTAACGTTCTCCTGATTATAGTCGTTACTATTATGATGAAAATTATCATGACGGCGGTCTATAGGGCAAACGACTTTTTATTTCAATCACTGTAGTGAATTGCAGCAATACAGGGGCTTCTAAATCCCTCTTAGTATTTAACTAGTGATACAATGGTTTCTCATGAGCCAGGGTCATCCTGTGACAAAGTGTCCTAATTTAATAGTCAAATAGTAATTTATTCTTGCCTGAGGAGGCGCTAGATTTCCAAATGAGAAATCTAGTATTTCTATTCTCGCGTAAAGGAGGCAGCACTATTGCTTTCTGGGAGGCTCGTACACGTAGAATATCAGATAATGTAGCATGAAAAATACTTCAAAAGAATGATAGTTATTATTTAAGGATTTAGTTAGCACTCTCTTGGCAAAATAGAAAGAAATATTGAACTGACATCAACTTGAGCGAAACATAAACCGCGCAAAATTATTTTTTCGCATGCATATATTCTGACAAATTTTAATAAAGAAATAGGTTGTCAAGGTTACTTTCGAATACATTTTCCAAATTAAATTAAACAGTTAGATGTGGGCGTGCGAAACTTTAGGAAATATATTCCCCAGGCCCATATTAGTTCCTAGTGTGTGAAAAAGTATTTTGACCGTAAGATTAAAACTTTTAATGTTCGCAGTAGTACGAAATGAGGATCTTTCTCTTGCTAAAAATGCATTTTTGAAAGACACCAAAAAGTATATTCATGTTCATATATGCAACGTTTACTAAGGAAGCATATAACAGCAACTTTCGAAACCTTCACAGTTTTACGATTTGCTTGGACGTGTCTGGCCGTTCTGAAAACGCATTCTAATTAACTGCGTGCAGGCTCATTGCATTGTTAGCATTCCTTTAGTATAAAGCGCCAAACGACGCCTTAATTGCATTTTGCGTACTTTCAGAACTTTCATGGCATTACTGTCTATTTAACGTGACGGTCAAACAACGCTCGAGTAACGTAATACTGAATTTGCGAAACATTTTAATAATACAAAATCGCGTTTTGTTGGTATCATGTGTACACTGGTCACTGTACATTTATATGGATTAAAAACGCAGATAGTATATTTCGTAATATTTGTCTAAATAATTGTTTGGTAATAAAATGTCATGCAACGCCCTACACCAAAGTGCCTGCAGCGTTATCTTGTGACAACATGAATCACAAATTAACTATCTGTATCCCAATTAAAACCATAAGAAATACACATTTTCAAATCGAAACTATAATATGTTATTTATATTAGTCTTATTGTAAAATATATTGTTCTAAACAAAACACTTTATTTTTAATTCTTCATCACACCCGAATCTTTTTTTAAATTAGAGCGCACTCAATAAGTTAGTAATTTTAATGGAAGTTGTATGTAAATTTTTAACCTGAAAAGGCAATTTCTCTCTACGTTTTATTGATGTACTGTACTTCCGCTTCAGACAAATGCAGCAGTAATAAACTCACTTTGACCCAAACATGCTATTTGACCCAAACATGCTCTCTCTCTAAAAAAAAAGAGAAAATGTCAAGGCATGGTCACTTGTAAGATCAAGTAGACATGGCATACATATTGGATCTGCGCTACGATCGTATCGCACGTCCATGTCGTTCAACAACTTCTATATATATATATATACCACTGCATTTGCATATTGTAGTTCTTTTTTGAGTTCTGGCGAAAACCAGTATAACATAATAGATCAACAGCCCTGACCTCAAGATGCTGTCCCCCTTCCATATCCAGAACAGTTTATTGCCTGGCCAAACATTCCGAGCAAGTATCATGCATAAAAGCCAAGACACAATATCGCCAGAACATCGATCCTCGTGCATTTAAATTCCTCGCCAGACGTCGAAGACCCGGCTAGTAAAGTCCGTGGCCTTAGGGGCCGACCGTACGTCGCTACCAGGTTTCAATTTGTTCGTTCCCAAGAATAACGAACATCTAATATCAAACGCCAGAATAATAAAGTGCTACACGTATGCGCATAGACGAAAAGCAACAAACAATAAAAAAAAATTCTATTTAAAAATGAATAATGCTATAATATAAATGTATTCTTCCCTTTCTTGGTCAAGAATATTCTCAAAGTCTTCCTAAATGTAATAATTGAAATGTTGTTGACATTGAGGAAATAAAAATATTGCAGTTTCCTTTTTTATTTTTGGGAATGATCTCAATGAAGACTTCAGTCGCATTTCGATGCGACCGATTGACCTATGTGCTGCAGATGTCGTTTTTGGAACGAATCAATACTGTATTCTTGACGAAAATAATAAGAATGTCTAGATATATTTTGAACAATACTTGAAAGCACAGTGGGAGTGGTAGTATAACTTTATCTGACTGAAAGGAACAATATAATGATGACTATATTGGAGGTAGTTTCATTTTAATGATTGGGGAAAGTAGGTAATAACAGTGGTAACGTCTATTTGGAAGCTTAAAAGTAGCTTTTAAACACCAAATTAAAATAAGTGCAACATTGGGAAAAATAATTATGTCATTACAGTTGTTAATCATGTTAATTATGTATATTACAGTAGAACTGTTCCTTCGTGTTTATTAATTACCTCTCACCATTGGAGATACTAATTAAGACTGAATGAACTTCGAGTATATAAAAAAGCTCCTACATATTTATTAACTGCCTCGTTTTAAAGTGCACTATATCATAATTGTGTATAAATTATTTTAGGAAACATTGGCAAGGGTTCTGACATGTTCCTTTCATATTTTTAAATCTTATAATTGTAATTTCTGAAGAAACATAGACGTTATTATATTAGTGACGGTTGCATTCTTCAAAATGGCTATTGCTTGACATTCACTGTAATATTCTTTTCTTCTTAACGTCATTTTCTTATTTCAGGTCTACCATACGTCCGTCTGCTTCCTAACATAACCGTTGTGGCCGGCCAGTCGCTGAGCGTACGATGTCGGGCCACAGGATTCCCCATTGAAAACATTTTATGGGAACGAGGTTGGTTAGTAGGCCTCTCGAAATTTTCAATTTCTATGCACCGCTTACATATTACAACGAGCATGAGGTTATTGAAATCTCATTTTCGAGGAGAGGCCCCCTTCGAGGAGTCAAACACGAACCACTCTAAATTCGTGGGACACATCCACATATTCCCGGCAGCAATTCTGCGTGCCTTCCTCACATATACCCCATACAAGACGGGCATTCACACATCCGTACGTCGTGAATATCTTACAGCTTTTTCTCGACATGAATATAATTTTTATGTGGTCTTTTCACGTTATGTTTGACAAGAAATCTGAACGCGCCCGCGACCTCCATTGAGGTATGCGTAGTCGACCGACTTTAATGACCTTTGTGTATTTTTTTCGAGAGTTTTTTTTTTGCATTTAGATGCGCAAGCGGGTGAGACGACAGTCTGTGCATAGTAAAAATTGCATCCGGTGTTGTGTGTGTCTCCTGTCCAATAGCATCACAAAGCTATGCGCAAAATATTGATTTTAGATTTCAGGAGCTGCAATCATCCATCAATAGATCATATGTCGCAGCACATTTCGCGAATCTTCTCCCGTAAGCCGCATACATACAACATTCCGCACACAAAAATTCAAACAAGAACATAAATTCGTTAAGCCGAAAAAAGGATCGGCAACATCATTCTCGTCCATGACGATGAACCATGAAGCGTTCATATAAAAAGTATCTCACTATGTTTATTATAGAAATTTTTACAAATAAGATGCATTTTGTCGTTCTTATTGTTATTTATTAAATGCACACAATTTAATGAACGCACATGGTTTACTCCTAAATCTTTTAATAATATTAATACAATATTTCGTAAATTGCTCACTATGTCCAAATATTAATTATTTGTTCACATACGTATATTCTGAGATTTGAGGTTTTCATAGATATAAACGCTTGACAATAGCTTGTTTCATTCACCTTTCATATCACTGACAAGCGCAAACAGCATCCAGTGGTGCTCGTTTCCCTTTAGGTTTGTTTACAAACGAATGCCCAATAAACATTTTCCGAATTGGCGCACTCATACCATATGAAAAGATGCCAACGCCATTTGCTGCCAAACAGGATATTGAAAGTCCCGTCTCGGGCACAAAAGTTGCCGTTTCACTGAGAGCCATTCATTCGCAACATACGAAATGGAATAGTTAAATGGGCAATAGTTTCGTAGGTAACCACATAAAGATGGCAAAGACGTTACATCCTCAAAGCACTTATGAAAATCCAATCATTTCTCGGAATTCCATGTATGTCTAGACATTCGATTTGTTGAATCAGTCACAGTTCATAACTGAACACATATTAAGCCTAATAGAGGAAATGGTGCATGGGCATCTAATAATTTGTTTTATGATTGATTAATTTAAAATTTCAGAGTGTAACTACTGTATGCAGTCCAGGGAAGTTTGCACCAAAAGTGTTTTATAATTTGAGATTGCAATTTTGCTTAAATTATAATACAAAAAATTGTAATTTCAGTACGGCTATACGAATTTATGTATAACAGGTAACCACTTCTAATCAAATAATTTGTAGAAAAACTATATTCAAATAATATTAAAAACTATATTAATTGAAAATATTCGTTTCTATCATGGTTAGTCTCCTGTTTGATATAGGTCGGGGTTCTACAAACGGGACTTAGCGTAAGGGGAACAATAGAAGGGGCGTTTCTACAATGAATCTCAGTAAGCTTCAATTTTTAAAAGAATCCTTATTGACGGAACAAGGTAACAGTGGCATACACTTTTACCTGTTCGTTCTCATTGAGTGGGAGATGTCATGCTAAGTCACACTCATATTGTCAATAGTACGAGCGAATATAAACACATAAATATACCGTATATTTTTATATTTTAAATTATCAAGTTAAAATGCCTCTACTTAAAATAAGTTTATTTAAAATTATTGTTTTTTCTACACAGCTTTCAAACAAAGATTTCCGTTTGATATTTTAGCTATAGTTGAGACTAAATATTAAGCTACAGTCTTTCTGAGCTATCAGAAACATTGTAAGCATAAAACATGTCTGAAACGAAGAAGGAACTGCATTTCTTTGTTATAATACGTTCTCGGGTCAAAGCACTGCTACTTTAATCCGATTTTGAAAACTTGGCAAAACTTGACAGCGGTCCAAAGTCAGTACGGAGAAAATCATCTCGCTATCTATTGCCATTTATTCTATGTTTTTATTGCCATTTTCCATCCCTCCCAAACCCACCACCCCACGTCTAGATGAGAAACAACTTCCAGCTAACCTCCGGCAAAAAGTCTATTCCAATGGGACCTTGGAAATCCACCGAGTTGAACGTCCTGCCGACGAAGGTCGATACACGTGCATTGCCAGCAACACGCAGGGACAGACGGCGAGGCGAAACCTGTGGGTCACCATCATGGGTAATACTCCACTTATCTTTATTCTTTATCTATATACACAGTATGTACTTGTGTATCCAATTGGTGAAGAGGTTTGCTGAGGGTGTGGCGGGTGACCGCCCCAACAATTTATATATATTGCGAAACCGCCGACCAAAAACGTTCAACTTTATTTTTCCTGGAAACTAACGCGTCCACAGTATAAATCACGGAATTCTGTTGGAACCTATCTCCTCACGTGCGACGAACACTTCGCCAATCCAAAGCCTGGCTCCATAAATATGGTGTTTCTCGCACTGTCAGGATTTAAGCCCATTTTATAATGACATTTTTATATCCATCGTACAAGAAAAAATAATGTGTTGATCCGATGAATAGGCTTTATGAAAAGTTTAAAAATTATGTAAGCAGGTGTTATTTAATAAAACTAATATTTTGCTACTACACAATTTATTGAGATTAAATTTAAACTATTGTAATGCGAGAAACTTGATACTCGCCATGCTAAATTATGAGATCCAGATTTCGATTGTACAAAATGTGTTTGCTTGAATATTGGTTCTAAACGGATGTTTTACCTATATAATTTTCAAAATTAATAATTTGAGCAGGTCTTTATTGATTTTGTAGATAAACGCTAGCACCATCTTGTAAGAACTTTATATAGAATGTCTTGTTTAGCATCCAGGTGCTAGAGCAAAGGTACCCCGAAAGTATCCAAAGTTAAAAAGTAACGTAAATAGAAAATTACAAGTTTATCGATATTAGCAAAAAAAATTAATAACAGGGCAGCTTTATATACATAGACGTTCACACATATCATCTTGAGCCCACCTTTATACATATGTGCACTTAGAATACTCTATTCGCCCGAAAATGTCTGCAACAACAAATTTTTTCTGTCACGAAATGTGTGATAACAGGCTTCTAGTTCAGTTTACGTGGCTAACGGCCAAACCTTTACCTCAATTTCTGGAATTAAATGTATAATGATGTTCTAAAACGATCCTTTTATCAGACAGAATCGGGTAGAATTGGGTGTACTGGAGGAACCATTGGGGGTGCGATTGTCCCAGGTTTTGCATCCGCGTTGGTTCTTGTTTATTTAATCTCGGGGTACCGCGGATAATGTGTCTTACGAAAAGAATCTAATCATCGAGGTGGGCACATCGTATTTGTGAATAAAATTATTTGCTTCGCTTTGTTATCCACAGGATATAGTAGTAGCTCAGGATGAACAAATACCAATAAAAACAATAAGGCACAATACTTGTTTTTTAATTATTAACAAAAAAATAGTCTGTTCTTTAAAGTAATCGTGGGGCTCAGGAGTCTTCACATATTGAACTTCTGGAGCTGGTGTTGTATATAGGCCGTCTTGGGAGGTATGCAAATTTTCCAATATAAAGATGTATTGGACTTGAACAGCTGTGCCCCTCGTCCTGTGGGTTTTTCGCGGGCGAACGAATATGCTCGAGTTCGTATTTTTCACCTTACACTCCCCGCCCTTCCAATTTTATGCCAAAAAAAATCCTTTAGAATATGGGTGGCCCTGACGCCCGTAGTCAGCTGAGCGAGAAAAACGATAACGCAGCGACGTCGTGCCCGGCACGGAATAAATTTCGGCGAAAATCGTATTAATATTGCGTTTTTGGTCACCGAAGTTGCGTCCGCTCCCATCAATCGGCTGTTGGTCGGCACTCAAGCCGGCAACATTCGGGACCTCTTGACACGGTGAACCGCCCTGGTCAACTCTTCTCATAGTACACCCCTTTAGTTTTCGGTCTAACCTAATATATTGTCAGCTTAGTTTCGCGCTGGTGATGATAAATTAGTCTGCGAAGCTGAGAGGCTTCCGCTTCGATGAGTGACAGTAGGGCAAACAGACAATGGCGCTACCTGCGACTTAAGCAGGTCATCACTGACGATACATGTCATTTTAGCTTACGTCGTAATATCCTCCTGTATTCGTAGTCAGCTGACACGAAGAGTTAGGCACGCAATTCAAATAAAGTGACGTTAACTTTTTCCCCCTCGAGTAGGAGTAGCACGTTTTTTCATTAGGAAATTGATTTTATTTTAGATATGTGTTAGGAAGGTTTGCCAACGTTTCCGCCCTCAAATTCCCCAAGGAAGTGGCCTGGTAATTTTTCCCAACCTCTGCATTCTATCTATCTACTGATATTTAATGTATTGAATATACCTGATATCGTGTAGACACGGGTCCCATGGCTCTACTCCCATTCCGCGCATGCAGGAATTTATCGCGCCCCTGAAATTCTGGAGGTCTCGACCGAGAATTGAACTCGCATTCTATGATGAACGAGTTTAGTAATTCGAAGCGCTAACCACCAACACAACTAGATACCTCTCGAAAATTAATTTATAGACAATGCATTAGTGTAATTGTTTCCCCGTACATTTTGTAGAAACCCTTCATCTTTTTGAAGCCGCATTAACTTTAGCGGATGTCGATCCTAAGCCCGTGAATGAAAAAGAATGAGCTAGTCACCCTAACCTTTGTTAAATTGGATAGCACCGGTGCCATACACGCAGCCATTCGGGGAGAGCTTTACTTTGCGGCAAATTAGAACGAATACAGGGTGCAACAAAAGAATTTGGCACACTCAATTCTCGCAATTGCAAGTTTAAACACTATTTAGCGACCGATAATCGATGTTGCTACCATCGCGATACACACGGAAAAATGGAACAACGCTTCTGACGTGGCGTTTTGAAATCTAAATAAATAAAAATATTTAACATTTGAGACTAGTTCTATGCAGACATGTTTTAATTTGCAATTGATTGCTGAAACTAGCTACTAGGCTTCATCATACTGGCTGTGGCTCCGCGGTTCCGGGTTCGATTCCAGGCGCGGGCTCTCGAAAGTTTCGAACCCGGGGTACTGGAGGTGCCCCTCGCATAGTGCATTATACACATGAGGGGTACAAAACGCCTGTAGTGCGGTGGACTACAGTTGATAAAAAATTAAAATATAAAATTTGAATTAGCTTTCCGCGCAGAATTCAGTTAGCGGTTACTTTCATGCAATTATTGTTTGGTTAAACGAATAAAAACAAGTTTTGTGAATGTGCTATGGAAAACCAATATTTGCTAAGAGGCATAACATTTTGAAGAGTTTATTTTTTGCCGACGCCCTGGGCTGGTGCTCTGAATTGGATTACTTAAAATAGCAACTGACCGCCTCGCCGCTCGTGGTGTTCCGGATCGCCGCGCATCTATCTAGCCAGGGGGAGGGACTACAAAGTGTGAGTGTAGATTCAAACGAACTCCCCACCTCCCCATTTCCAAACCAGGGTGGTATCGGGAAAAGGGAAGAGATATGGAGGTGGGGGAGGGGGTGCATGGGAAGACGGCTGTGGATGAGGGGGCGAGAAGATTTAGTAAACACTTCTCGTCACGCCGCTCGAGATCAAGTGGACTCCCGCCGGGTTTCACGGCGTTCTGGTCCGGCGAGAACGACCAATCTGGCCGCGGAGTTTATACGGGCTCGTGATGCCCCTTCGACCAGCCGCGACGACGCGGGGCAGTCCCATTTGTTTCTCCACTCCTAATGTGTGGTCATTTCCGTAATGTCTAATCAGCAGTTGGCCAACCTCGACTAATAAATTGCGCTCGGCCTCAAACTAGATGGACGTGTGGTCATGCATACACGGTCAAACATAAAAGAGAATACGGCCCCACACTACCCAAACCACTATCACACCCCAATGAGAGGATTTGATGTGTTGGCTGGCATTCGACACATTCGACGAGAGCCCCCGAGATCAGGCAATTAAATTGATGACTTAACTATTTGAACGTCATTCGATGATTCGATTTTGGGTCTTGGAAACCGATTTTTGGCAAAGGTTTAATATATTTTTGTGTCTTTTTTATTTAGTATTGAGATACATCTGATTTTCTTTTAAGGTTTGCTCTTGGCAACATGCACCAATACGTACTTATGTAAGTCTTCGAATAAGACAATTTGCCAAATAACTGGCACCCCTGTATGACGCAATGCCCGGATGCAATACACAATTGTTCTTAACTAAACAATAACAAAATGTGTATTCATAGTGAATGCAAGGACAACGCCTAACCCTTGCAGCAGTAAGTTTTATTTGGCGAATATTACAAATTTTATTGTTCACTTCAATACTGACATTGCTATTCCCGGATGACGCACAACTTGAATGGGATAATAATAAACTGTAATGAAAAAGTTAATTTTAGACGAAATAATAAAATACTTTCGTTACAACATTTGGTCGGGAGCCTATTGTTTTTAAATGCACCGACTCTGTTTGGTACAATATCAAAATCTTGTTTATACCTGTGTGCACGCTAGAAATAAATCAAAACAAATGCAGTTAACATCTGTGTACGAACTGACAAGTCACGCAAACATTGCAACATTATAAATTAAGTATGCCGTAGAATTTGGTTTTAATGCCGATGACGAGAACACAGAAGTTGAAACACACAAAAAACGAGTTTAGCTAAAAGGTTTTGCACGAGAAGCGCATTACCAAATTACATTAAAAAATATTGCATACGAGAGTCATCCACAATCCTTATTCAGGGTGGATTAACCGGGTGTGCTTATCATAACTTTCCAAATGTTGACTGTCCCTCTTGATACTCGATGAATCTGTTAATGAACATCTTGTTTAATTCCGCGCTGATCGAAGCTTTGAATATTGTAATTAATATTATTACGATATAAAAATATAAAAAACAATATGCTACAGTGTGCATTGAAATATAAAAGTTTAATATATTATCCGTTAGCGGGAAATAATTAATCAAACACAAATTTTGACAAGTTCGAACCTATAAAAATTGTACATGTATATTGAGAAACCGTTAGGTGCAAACAGCAATAGAGTAAACGTTGAGCTAGCAAAATTTTGCAGAACAAAATTTTCGCACACCGACAACGAAAATCGCGACACGCCAAGACGTGCCATCGGGTTCGATGCAACCTATTTCTAGGAAAATAAATTAGTGCCGCAAATTACAAACTTGCTTACACACTTTGTGAGAACCTGCTGCACAGGCGAGCATTGATTGCATGCCCGAGAACGGGTACTTATTGTAAATTAATGCGCTAGATGATGTTAATTAGGCCATAATTCAGTTCTGCGTATCCGATCGGAAATAGGCTTATTTCATTGAAGTTGAACTAATGATCGACTATGTGTATAAAGCGCACCCTCCGTATCTCCTGTCCTCAACACAAAGTGAATATTGGGGGCTCAAAGAGAGAGCAAGTGCACAGTCACCTCATGAGACCCATAATTTTACCTGTTCCAGATTACTTTTAAGATGCTCAACAATCGCAAAATGAAAAATATAGACACTAGGTATTACGCTATAGAAGTTACAATATTCGAGACAGACGCCATAAAGTGTGGGGCACATTTTTTGCAACGGTCCGTACGTCACCTATTTGTTTAGTAGAAGCTAGTTGGTGAAAGCGCAAGTGG
>JAQGBY010006183.1:0-13510 GCA_034698785.1 Mycogona germanica
GTCTCGGTCGGGAATCGAACCCACGATCTCGGGAATAACAGCTCGACACGCTAACCATTACACCACCGAGACCCCCATATGGACCGAAGTAGAGAGAGGTCAAAAGCTAGGTTTCTTAATTCCCTAATTTATATTTTCATTTAAAAACATGGAGAGTGGAGGTGGAGGGTGGGGTGAGTCTTATGAAGAATTCAAGTTGTTAGTCCCAAATTTAACAGTCCATGACTTATTTTCAACACGTGTCCTCGAACTGGCTGATGTTCTGTTCTATCACCCTGTATTCATCGCTCATCATTTTCGTGGAATTAACGTTTTGTGGGTGGGTAGTGACGTGAGGGGGGCAATAGGGGAGTGCAGATGATAATGATGAGGTTAATGATGCCTAGGCAACGTGTTTGATGTGTATGGCAGCTGTTGGGCGTTGGCATGGCAACCGATCGATATGTGGTTGCCGTGACGCGGGGAGCGACGCTTCCAGAGCAGTAGAGTCTATTGGTTGAAGCGCTTTTGCTTTCTTTCGCCGTGCTTGGGGTTGCTTCATGAAAAAGGAGGCGTCTGCTGCGCCGGCTATGGGGGAGACATGGGGACGTTAAGTCGAGAAATGAACGCCCGCCGTTTTTTGAACGGACTCGCCAATGCTAGTCATCGACAGTTGTGTTGAGGGTTCGATAGATGGCGCTAGATGGCTTCACTCGTTTATAAGGTCTATTGAAATATCAGCGCAATGGGAATCCTAGTTCCAAAATTTCGATTAATCGGAAATCAACGCCGCCTATCGACTTGAAGTGGGAAACGACTTAGGTTAAGTTACTTTAGTATATTACAGACTATATAATATTTAAACCTCGTGTGTGCACTGCCGTCTATTGTCGGTGAGTCTCCGTTTCGTAGTTTTTCCTAATTGCCGCTAGACGGCAATACTGGCGGCTCTGTGCTTCTTAGTTTCCCCTCTTGTCGATAGACGGCGTTGGTTTTCGATTAATCGCGATTCTGGAACGGTTGTTGTACAAATTAGGAGCGCCACAATAGCTCAATCACCTAGCTAGCTGAACTCACCAATTGCTTCGTCGAAGGTAGCGCCACTATCGGACGTGTCCTGGCGGAATGTTAATTGCGCGTAACAGCCGCCATGGAGCTTCAATTCGTCGTAGCCCAGTCAGTATTGCGACTGACTGTTTTAATATTATTTTATTTTTATATTGAAAACATTATTCCGGTAATGTGGTTGGAACTGTTATCTGGTTTGCTTGGTTGGAACTGTTATCTGGTTTACTTGGTTGTCTCGTGAAATCGACGACGTCATGCTTTTGATGTGGAGACGCCATTTTTTTAGTTTTAAGCGAAAGGGAGATTATCCAAAATTTGGTAACTATTGTTTTATTATGTAATATTGAAAATTGAGATCCGTCACTAGCGAATTATGATGGTTCAGTAAGTGGATGTTAATTTTTATGCCATTTCATTGAGCCGTTCGTGAGTTGGTCTCCGGACATGAAAATCAGTTTCTTAGTTTTATAATATAGGATGATGTTCTTAAGCGGATGGGAACATTGACGTTCAGCATCAACCCCCTTTGACCGCGTGTTTCGTTCCTATTGGAATAAAAATAATGGGCAGTGTCCATTTAATTTCTCAATGAATTCAGGCAAAATTTTAGTGTAATTAATTTCGTCGTTTAACACACACACACACTCACATACACAAATGCAGTCGGATTTTGGTATTTCGTTTTTATTCACATCGTGCAGCATTTCGATCACGAATACGAGAACGCACAACATATTCATACACACACGTCACGCACATGCATGTCAATAAATAAAAATACATTTCGTTTTTCCATAGGAACAATTATTGAAATTGTTTTGAAACAATAAAAAAATTAAATTAAAAAAGACATCGGAGCTCGTTTATGGCAACGCGGCCGCTCATGTACATGGGACAATGTATATCTTTCACATTATATATATGATACATGTACATGTATATATCAAATAGTGTGCGCGCTACAGAGAGGTACAACACTGGAACAACACGTACAGGTGGCGCCCTCTAGTAGCGGACGGCGATCCATATGGCCACCGCATTTTTTTTAATGAATACTATTTTTTTAAAGACTTTTTTAAATGAATACAGATGATGACGTCATACTTCTTGTGTGCGTAGTATACGTTGAAAGGCTGGTGCGCGTAAATATTTGCCCCTCGGTTGATTTTCGATCTTTGGCAAGGTTCTTTTACGGATAACGGATATTTCAGGAATTAATATTTTGAAATAATTGATTCTCCTAAAATTGCTTCGCTGAAACGAAAATGCATTAAAATAAACCAGAAGTCTTAGATTTCCATCATCGGGATGTGTCTTGAGGGCAGATCCTTCCCAATATTTATATTGGGTATCCCGAAAATTAATCCATCTGTTAAACAATCAATTTTTGGTAATATTGTGAATGGTGGGTTCATCGTAAAACTGTTCTTTTGAGATGTCATTGCAATATTTGATTACTATTTACCAAATTTTGAGTTTGATTACAAATTAACTTTCGCGTTTCCAATAAAATCCCTTTTAAATGATGATGTGTTTAATTGTTTGACCCGAAAGTCAATATAAAAATGATTACTTCATTGGAAATACGATTTACAAATAGGATTTTGTCTGAAGGATTTGTGCAGGACATGTACGTTTGTTGTTGTTTGTGCAATTAAGTTTTATTTAGGGGGGGCGGGTAGAGATGTTATTTTGGAGCCGTAAGGTGGCGCTGTTCGAACGGAAACGAGATGACGTTACAACGACGATCAAATGCACACGAGACAATAGGGGCGACGCCGGATGGCGCTACGCTGACCGGATGTGGTGAGGCCGCCTCAGGTCGCCGCCGGTAAAACGCGAGTTTTGGTTGGTCATTGTTGGCCGCAGTGTGGCGTCCCGCGCGTTCGGGACAAACGCGCGGCGGATCTTCGGTAGGTGGCGCCTGCGGCGTTCTCACTTATCTTCGGTCTAGGGGTGGGGTGGGGTGGGTGCGAAAAGAGATCACATTCCATTCTGATTCATATTATATTGAATATATCATGGTCAAATGTTTGTCAGGAGAGAATGTTTCTTTCTTACTTACGGCCAGTGAATAGAGAAAGGCGCTGACGCTGTCTTTGCCAAATTTGTTTTCGGATTCGCAACGGTACAATCCCATGTCGTCAAATTTCAGTCGCCGGATGCGCAGATCACCGCTGTCCATGGTCTAGAGATGAGAAAATGAGATGAGATGGTATCACTTTTGTGGTATGAGGTCGCATGAGGTCGCACCAGCTCTAGTCCCTCCCGCGGTTACCGCCGACCGGAAGTGGCAGCCGTCATGATGGTCAGTGAACTAACTGACTGACGTAGGCCAACAACTACACTTACACGGTACTTGTTGCTGTTGCGCAACACGTCACCGGCGCCGTTGTACCACGTGACCTTCGGGTAGGGGTCACCGACCCCACGGCACAACAGGATGGCCTCTCTGCCGATGGTCTGCACGAGGTTGCCCGTCCACAAGTACACCCTCGGAACCTGACCCGGCGAGTCTACATTAATTAGACAATAAAGAAATAGAAAGTTTCACATTTCTAACAGTGGCTACAAATATTGTGAATACAGCTATACAGCCTACTACAAATGAAGAAAAAATAATTTCAAAATGTTACTATTTGATTGTTTCCACAAATGGTTCCCACATTTCCGCAAGTGAAGGAGGAGGAGGAGGAGGAGGAGGAGGAGGGAAGAGCCAATTAAAAAGCTCCCCCCTGTGCTTCTGAGGTGGGCATCCCGCATTACACCACAGTGTCGCCTAGAAAAGCAACCCCCGGATTGCGCTTTTCCTGCATGGCATCTTGTATAGGCCGAATGTTTTTGGCGCTGAACGAACTGCGCCATCTAGTGCTATCCTGGGCAAGCTGACGATTCGTCAAGCGGCGTTTACACCGGTGAAAAGATCGGCTCTTAAGGAACCGATCTTTTTCTCCGCTCGCGCCAATTTTTAAATGTTCCATTTCGCCTGGTTCACGCAGCCACGGGACAAAATTCGCGTTGTTCTAATGACGACTATCGATTTAAATATTTATTTTAATTAAACGTGTACACGTTTACAATTGAAAGTGGACCGAGAAAGTCATTTATGAGTAACAGTTTTGACAAAAACTGTTGAATTGTAAAAGTTCGTCGCCAGTGGCGCGGTTAACTCTACTGACGACAAGAAAATCAGGTGGGGACCCTTAAGGGCCTTCGAGGCCTTCGGGGAGAAGGGCAGGCGGCCGAGTATGTTGCTGCCCCGGTTTTAAGGCAATCACACAATGCGTGACAGACTCTGTTCGATATATAAGATTGAATAGGATGAGGAAGCTCGATCAAACTTACCAAGTGCCGATGTCGAACACGAGTTCGACGTCTCTGAGCCAGCTTCTGCAAGAAAAGGAAAGTGAGATGGTTCAATTCCAATGCCGAATTCATATATTGATTGTCACTTGAATGAACGATAATGATAATGAGTGAGTATTTTACCGGTGAGGAAGACATTGGAAACGGAGCTGATTCGCTGGAACGGCGTGTTGGCCACGCATGTGTAGGCGCCCTGGTCAACGGCCGAGAAACAGTCAATCTGAAGCCGAGATTTGGTGGTGCTGACTCCGTGTCGGGGCGGCTCCAGGACATTGTGGGCGTCGGGGATGGCGTTGGAGTAGCCCTCCTGAAGCGAAGAACCAAGAGTCAATGTGTCACGGTGGCATTCGAGGGGTGTGGGGTGTGGCCAAGGGGAGGTTAGGGGTCGCTCACCTGTCTGATCTTGATGCCGTCCTTCAGCCAGTGGATGGTGGGCGGTGGGTTGCCGCCAGCCGCGCACTCCAGCACCAGGCTGTCCTGAAGCCGCACTTCCGTGCTGCCCGGCGGCTCCACACGGAAGTAGAGAAAGTGGGGGGCGCCCTCTGGGGACTCGCTTCTCGAATTACCCACTGGAGATCGCCACGAGAAAATACAAGACGATAATTGATAATTGGTCTAAGTCACCCCTGTACTTATTGGACCGCAATGTCATAGCTGGAACTTCTCCTGTCGCGAGAAAATGGATTCTATATTCGACTACTCACCGCTTCTAGTTTTTCTGACTCGGGCCAGGATCGAATCTTCCGTTTTCTGTAGACGAAAGAAAATATTGATCATTGATTGGAATTGTAAATTGGAGAAGTCGACTCTGATGGCGCACAAAAAAAAGTACTCGGCGGTTCTGTCGGATATTCTTAGCTTCGGTTTCGATGGAGCGCATTTTTCATTCATTACGAAACTTTCGTAATCTTGGATTCGGATAATTAGAAGACTTTTCCAATTAATGCTCGAGCATCTTATTTTCCACGGTTCGATGTACGAAAAGAAATAAAATTCAAACTCGTTCGCCCGACATTTCCATGGTAGACGAAATCTTGATTTCGAGGTAACCCTGGGTTACCGCAAATCTGCGACGACGAATCTATTTACAGGAACTGGGAGATGAAAACGAAGTGTCGATGCTGCGAAATTTCATTTCTTTTTATTTTTTCTATAGCAAAAGACAGTTTTAGCCGAGTACATGACAATTCCGATTATTTTTTTTTAAATTGAAAGCTGGATTAATTACATTCAAATATGTGCGTGTGCTATTTTTAGCAGTTAGCGCCTTAGTGGATTTAGTGATGGCATATTGTTTGACGTTTGCGATTAACATATGAAAGCAGTGTCGTCTATTTTGGCAATGCGAAACTCGAATATTCCGTTTGGTCCGTTTGAAAAAAAATATGTTTAATGTTTTGTACTGCTGCTTCATTTTCGCCGCATGAGTTCCTTCATAGATTTCAAGTCAAAACGTAAGCCGTAAGCGTCATTTTTGTTCCAATCAACTGTAGTCAACAAGCGCAGTACAGACGTTCTGTAGCCCTCATGTCATGATGGGACAAACAAAATGACATTTCACATCTCATCTCGAATGGCGATGACCTCCCAACTTGTACACGGATGAGTGTCCAGGGGACATCGGAAGGGACAAAGGCGAGTTAAGGTTTACCTGGTCTCCGAGCTCTTGTTGGTCCTGGAAGGGTTCCCGTGGTGCGGCGCCAGCCATTCCCACCAGGGCCATTCCCACCCACGCGGTCATCAGCACGTGCAGCACGAGAGACGCGGGCGACGTTCGTGGCATCTTTCCGAACTACTCGGCCGCTCTGTTGGGAGGAGAACCGTGAAGGACTCGTGTCACAAAAACGAGTCGATACAAAATAGTCAGAACTGAGAAGAACACTTTCTTACGCTGCTACAGGTGTGTCCAAAGATCTGATGTTGGTCAGCAAAACATTTCCGGTTTCACTGAGACTGTTTGATTTGGATTTCTGCCTCTTACCTGCCTAGTCTCCAACTACAACAAATCATATATACCGCGCGCCTTCGTACGAAACAAATTGACAGGACATAACAAAGAGTTAGTGTACGTGACCTTTTCACCAAATACATTCCCGATGAAAGCGAACACTTCCTGAAATCGTGGTCTGTCAAACTACAAGTAGACTGTTTTGGGGAGGAATCGTGCCCTTTGACATTGTCCTAGCTTCTGGCAGGTGGCGTGGTTCCGTGTGTGTCCTGTCGTAGTGCACGTAACCACTTCCGGGAGACCCTTGAACCCGAGGGGAGATGGCGGAAATGGGGAATATCGCCTCTCGTCACTTAGACGTGACTGCAACCGAAAACAACCGTTTTCTGCTCTAAAAATGTTCTAATGGCTCGTTCACATGTGCAAGTTCTTGCGAGGCAAGTCGCCCTACAGCAGACGAATTTGCTGCTCTACGAACAGCTTGCACATGTAAACAGCGCTGCAAGTTCTGTCAAGGCAACTCGCTGGCAACTTGCTAGCTCTCTCAGGCAACTCGACTTGAAACACTTTTGTCCCGTCATGTGAACGCAAAATAAATGCTCTAGCGCCCTCTGTCAGCTCTCAGCTCTAAGTTAGCGCTACCAGCTGGTTTTAACGATAATTGTCTTTATCATTGAAGCAAATATTTTATAGGTATATTTGCGAGGCCTACGATGGATTTGGTTAACCAAAACTGATAAAGATCGAATTAATGGAAGATCAGTTCAAAGTGAGTAACGAAATACGATTGTATTTGGTCACTGAGAACCAGTTTCGACCTTTTTTTTTTTTTTTTAATTCACTGAAGTGACGGATCACAACAGGAAGATTCTGTACCTCTCCAGTGTGAGAGGCACATTTTCACCAGTACCCCGAGCCAAAGCCCGCGCCGGGAATCGAACCCGGGACCGCCGAACCGCAGTCCGTCATAAACCAACTGCGCCACGACGGGTCGTACATACAATCATCCTTACCTTACAATCATCGTAGGCCTCGCAAAATGCTGTTAAAGAGGTGTCAAGTGGTTAGCGTGATCGCTGTTTCGATTCCGAGTTCCGAACAAGAGAGCGCAACTCCCATTTTTATTGCAAATAATCCAGACGTTCTTCTTCCTATTAATATTGTTAAGTAGCAAACCGCTGACATGAATTGCCTTTCAAACTTCCCGCCAAAATAACTTGCATGATATCACTGTTCCAACAATGGCTCGTCTCTCATATGTTCGAACGCTCGTTCCTGATGTCAGCAAGTCAAGTGTTGCAACGTCTCACTAGAGTAGAATTGCAAGCGTTTCTTTCACATATCGAAAATTTCGATCCCGGGGTACTGGTCGTTCCCCTCACATAGTGCTTAAGTACCAAGAGGGGACGTAAGGCCTGTAGTGCGGTTGGCTACAGTTGAATAAAAAAAAAAAAAAAAAAAAATATGTCAACAGTCTTGACTGTCGACTCTGAGAGTGTGACGTCATACTCTCGCTAGAGAGCTCTAGCATGTGAACCACGCATAATGCAAGGAAGCCGTCTTCGCCCGGGATCGTGTAAGCGTGGTTCTCGGGAGTTTTCTAAACTCCACGATCGTGTTTGTTTGCATTTGTGACGTCAACCATACACCTTAGTAACTACACCCTTATTCAAACCTCCCGCCTTTCAGTCTTTTACCCCCGAACTGCCGGTAGATGGCCACACGTGTAGCCACCACCACTTGCTCGCAATGATAACCCGCGCCCCTCCATCCATGGTCATCTTTTTAAATCCACATCTCACCAGCGCAACAATATAAAGAGCTGAACTTGGTTGGAACTTGCGACACTAGATCCCGTGTCAATAGTTCATAGCCCTGTGCTACGTCGTTCGTGAGAAATCGATGGGATGAACAGAAAGGAAACATCAACCTTGTTTTTAAATTTCAGAGACTCTGTGCTGATACTTCTGCTGATAAAATGCAGATCTCACTTACGCAACAACATGAATCCCTTAAATAAGTTGCATTTTTTGAGGTACCACATCCAGTGTGAATTTGATGTTGGTGAGCTCTCGAATGACCGACAGGAAAGATCAACTTTGTTTTATAGTATTATTAGATTGTCTGTTATTCTGGGAATGTGTGGGTTGGGGCTGGAGTCGGGAGCTGTCGTAAACCCGTAAAACCCGGACCAGAACGACTCAACGGCCCCAGCGCAAACGGCAAACTGATTTGATCGCGGAACAATAGGTAAACATTTCGATTTCACGCCATTTTTAAGAGTTTGGTTAGCTAGAGAGATTTATTTTTCCGTTTTCCCCTGGTGTCCCCAAATGCCCTGAATGCCTGGAGCCGCGCCAGTCCAGAATGTATACACCCTTGATGGTAGTGATTGAAGGACGTAGGTCAGATATCGATGCACTTCGAAACAATTACGTTGGCAAATTTTATTTACACTTTGAGTGGATGACATTGTGACTCGAGCCGACACCAACATGTTAGAATCACATAGCCTCAGCCGTATAGGTCATATTGTTTGCTCCGGAATTTCCTAACGTTGCTGAGTAGGCGACATTCGTTAGAATTGCCAAATGCTCTTCCAATAACGGAGGAGGAGGACTAGGCACTAGGCTCGTCACGCCGCGCCATCTGCCGAGGAATCGTTCCACATATATTTTCTTTCTTGAATTACCTCCAATTACATCGCTCGAGTGAGCCACGGTTGCTCGATCCGTTTCCATAACTACGTAGGAATGGCAATTTAGATAGGGACAATTTTATCTTTGAGAAGGTTGCCTATTTCAATTCGTGAAAATCAAAATCCTATTTCGTTTCATTTTTGAATGAGACGAAGAGCGCCCCCTATCGCCGCGCACCAAAGCAAAGGCAAAGCAGCGCGGCAACGCCAACTAGCGATGATGCGCTCGCTATACGACTACAGACGCCATATGGTGGTTGTTTGAACACAATAAAATTCTCCATTAAAGTGGGCGCTGATGGAAGCATTTCTTCTGGGAATCGTGTTGCTCGCACATTATGCAAATTCATTATGTTATTGACGATACTACACATCCATGTATGTACTTGACAGATCAAAATTATTTTGCGACCGCTTTGGTTAGGAATACTTAATTATTATTTTTTGTGTGAGCATTTACTTAATAAACGACGATTCCACCTTGGAAGTTGTGTTAAAAACGCGCTTAAACACAGTTCAATGATTTGTAATTAACTTTTAAAAGAAAAAATAATATTGAAGGATGTTCCATAAGTCGTGCCGGATTTAAAGTATGGATATTCTTATTAAAAATGACAATATTTAAACAAAAAATACATTGTCTTGAAGGGCACACCTTGACGTTTAACAATGAAAAATTGTAAGAAAAACAAAATGAAGCACCATTTCGTCTGTAGTGCGCTTGACTACAGTTGATTGAGGGGAGGGGGTAAAAAGACAAAATATCATATCTGACATTTGCTCGCTTCCGGTTTGTCTGCAGGCCCCTAATCTCTAAGTGATTGCCGAACTCGAGACAGGAAATCTGAAGGAAGTGATCGTGAATTTCACTACGAGAATAGCTGTATGCAGACAATGCGGAGGTGGCTAGATGACAAATCTTATTTTTATTAGGAAACCTCAAGGTTGTCCTTCGAGACGATGTATTTTTTACTTCAGTATTGTCATTTTTAATAAATTTATTCATGGAAGCATTTCATGTGCAGGTGGCCCAATAAAAGTGGGGCCGATACTTTATTGCATCTTTCCGAAATTTTGACTATTTCTCTCGTAAATCAACATAAAATAAATTCGCGTACAATCAGAGCGCTCAGTAAAGACAGTGTCCGGCAATTAAAAAAGAGTTTGTAGACAAACACGGTCGAGGAAAAAATGTGAGCAATCTTCTTCGGTCAAAAATTGGACGAAATTGGAGCAGGCCCAGTACTTCGCTTCGAGAGATTCAGTCAACATTTGACTAAGATGTAATAAGATATATTTTGGTGGCCAATTTATTGGGATACACCCTGTATACCGGTGCGGACCGCTGGAGTTGGGTTCACTGCTTATGGTTTACTACTTTTTATTATCTTTAAATTTATAATTTTCATTGTCTTCCCATTCTAGTACTAGCGATTGATAGCGAAGAAAACGAGCTCTAGACTATTACCTACTGTTGTCGTCAGCGGACGAGGCTTTAAAGATTCCACCTACGTTTGCTGGGCCGTGACTCATCCGGTTGGAATTTAATAAGCGTTTGTTTCAGGTAAGCAAAATCTCATTACTCAGGTGCTTAAGTCTCTCTCTAATAGAGGTAAGTCATGCTCAATGGGCGTGGTGAACGTTGAAACAATGAGGCGCTAATCAAGTTGGGAAAGAATCTTTCAACGCATACCCCTCTGCTTTCTCCGATTCACTTTGAAATAAGTGGGCTTTGTCGTCACTCTCGTCGTTATATTTGTTGTAGAAAATGACGATAACGGATTTATTTTAAACTAATGTATCCCCATTTGTTTAAAATAAATTATACATCTTAATTGCAATTCATTTTGATCATTTTTCTGCACTACATTGTAATTCCAATTACATACCGTCAATTTTAGCGAAATATTTAAATTATCTCTATCGCAACTTGTGCCTACAAATAAAAATAATATTTGTACCCCACTTATGTGAGGGTGGAGGTTCCAGAGTGGGATTTCAGAGAACACTTTCTTTATTTCATATTGGCGTTTTGCCATTTTCATTTCTTTTTACGATTTCTGTATTTTTTTGCTTGGCACATTTCGTCATTGGATTTGAACCGCTTACCTTTGGACGATCGGATTTATAAGATGACTCCGGGGGAAAAGTCCACTGTCCCTTGTATTTGTTGTCTGTTAGGAGGGAGGACCCCGTAGAACGTGAGCTGTGTCCGGCACAACGTCGGTGGTGGACACACTGAACTTGACGCGAGTGGCCAGTGGCGGCTACAAAGTGCCAATTGAAAAGGCCGCTGCTGGTGGCGGTGGCGGAGGCGTGACGACGGACGACGACGACGGATCACTCACTAGTAGTGCTCTTGACTTGACTTGACGAACGCGGACGACGACTCGAAGCGAATGGGTGAGCTGCCTGGACGCGCCACACCTTTTTATCGGGACGCGCGCGTACCGTGACGTAGTCGCTGACGTCACCTCAGCTTGGTGGAAGTTTCAACGCGCCACTAGTGTGCTGGTTGATCTGTTGCTTGACTGTTCTCCGGTGATCTCCGGCCTGGCTGCGTGTGAGTGGGTGGAGAAACGAACGCGGCGCCACCTAGGTGGGGGGTGGATGGACGACTCGGACAGGTGCGCCAAGTTCACTTCACGGCTCAATCCTTTAACTCTTTTGCTCCCCTCGCCAGTCGCGACCCCTGCTGGTGGCCACTGACCCAAATCGGTGCGAGGGGCCGGGGTCACTTTGCTTTTGGGAGACGGAACATGTCTCAATTTCTCAATCGCAAATGGATCTTGCATTCTCAATCTCGTCGGGGGGCATCTTTCGGATTTTCTTTCGGACAAATTTAAATGTATACCACCTACATCTTTAATGTTCTTGTGATAGTCCGCAGTCCAGTTTTATCTACTCCATTGCCCGCAGAGTGCACGCACCTTCCACATCACAAACTCCATGTAGGTAGTGCAGCACATTTTAAGGCTAATACAACTTATTTCAGATCTTGGTGATGTTGCGTTCAGCGGCAGACTTATGAGTCTGAGCGGAATGGTTTATACAGACAAGTGTCGCCATCTACCGGCGTTTAGGGAAGGATGGAAAGGCGGGAGGTGTAGTTGAGGTCAAAGGTGAGAGTGGCGAAAGACGTCATAAAAGCAAAGATGATTGGGAACTTTTGAACTACTGAGAACAGAAGTGATGTGCGATAGTATAAAAATACGATAGTGATCTATCGATAGTTTGAGACTAATCGATTAATATCGTCGCGTTTCGTCGTTTTTTGCGAGACCCCGGGCAAAACGAAGCCGGGGTCCTTTAACCTAGTCTAGTAGTCTGATATACACATTGTTTGAAAGAAGCCGACGTATGATGTTGCGTAAAACATGGGCCACTGAGAAAGAAGGTTCATAGTTCGGCGAATCTAAATGAACCACTTTGTTCGGCAGATCATCCGCACGATGCGGCACTCGCGCTGGCGACAATCTGCGGCATCTCAATGCTTTCCTTAGTACTCTCAAAAATCTATCATAACATGGATGGATGGATGACATCAGCAGAATATTAGGGGGTGAGATTGGTGGGGAGGGGGAATGGGGTGGCGCGTCAAATGACACGCACGGGTGAATGATTAAAACGAAATTTTTAAGTCTGAAGCAATTCCCAGAATTTGAGTTTGCACAACCCCTGCGGTGCATGTGTGTGTGTGCAGCAGCGTCTCAAAGAGATTTCTTAACAAAAAAGTCCACCCCAGCTTCAATGAAAACGCCCGGACAGCACGTCATCGCTCAATCACTCACACGTCACGTCACGCGCAAGCTCATTGCAATTAGTTCCTCCCGAGTCCACTCGTCTCGTCTTCATTTTGGGCATGTTGGGCTTAGGTTAATGTGCACCCCGGTTTGGGTTCGGTTCGGGTCTGGGGAGGATGTTCGATTCGTGGAGTAGAATATGTTGGCGCCACGCGTCCTTGGTTGTCGTCGGCCGTCGTCCGTCGTGGCGTGGACCGCTCCTGGTGGTGGTGGTGGCCTTAGTGGTGGTGGCCGGCGGCCTGTCACCTGTCACCTGATTGGGCCTCATTCAGTCTTGTCAGGAGCGACCTTTTTTTCTTTCTCCGCCGATTGGAAAAATGACGCAACTCTCCACGCCAATTGCCATACATGTACAGTACATGTTGCTGTCTCATGCAACGACTGATCTTTTTCATCAATTTAACGAAGCTGTTCTTGTGGATAAACTCGTACATGATTTTTTTTTAAATAGGATCCACAAACGCTTGATAATTTAAATATCTCTTCATAACGAAAAAGAATTTTCTTCCCATTTTGTCAAGTACAACTGTAGTACTCTGATTTATTAATTGAACACTCATTTGAAATTCGGGATCGTAGCCCAGTCGGTATTGCTACTGGCTGTGGCTCGGCGGTCCCGGGTTCGATTCCCGGCGCGGGCTCTCGAAA
>JAQGBY010006184.1:0-13509 GCA_034698785.1 Mycogona germanica
CCGCGCCGGGAATCGAACCCGGGACCGCCGAGCCACAGCCAGTAGCAATACCGACTGGGCTACGACGAGTCGTACATCTGATGATCGTAGGAGAAAAATTTGGCATAAACTTTTTCGGGAATGTAGTGAACAAATTCCCAAAATTTCATAGTGATCGGATGAATGGTTTAGGAATGCATACAAACCCACAAACCAACAAACATACATTCATTTTTATATATATAGATTACGCAAAATCTATATTTGAAATTCCGTTGTTAGACTATAAATTTGAGAAATAGCTCAAATTATATTCAATTTGGTCAAACCATTCGTAACTTAACTACAGAACGGGCAGATTGAAACTTTGAAACATAATATTATATAGAAGCAAATTAACGACATATTCTCGTTTTAGGTAAAGGTCCGTCCATCAACTGAAGCCCGTCAACAAAAACTCTGGTCAGATCCGCCCGAGAGCAGAGACCTCGCAACCAACGTCACAATGACGTCATCTCCGAGTCGGAAGCGCGAGGAGGCCGAACGGATGCTGGACACCGCCAGCCACCCCATCATTGTATCCGACAATAGCGGCGGCGACCAACCGGCTAAGACGGCACCGCTGCTGGAGGCGTCGACTGTGTTGGTGCCACATGCTCCACCTAGTTCCGACAAGGTCCCCGGCATCCCAGACGGCGGTTGGCGGGCGTGGCTAGTGTGCTTCGCATCGTTCTGGGTAAATGGCACCCTGTTTGGTGTGATCAACAGCGCCGGTGTCTTCTACGTCAGGCTCAAGGACAAGTACGGCAGCGATGAGGAATCGTCCTTACGAATATGTGAGTTGGAACACTGGAAAGTGGAGTTCATTACAGCATCGAAATCCGCCCAATAAAATCTAAGGCGCGAAATATTGATTCTGTGAAAGAGGATCCCCCTATTTAAAGATACCTCAATTTGCCTTTACCATTTGTACTTACGACATACGATGATGGAACGAATAATGATTAAATTGATGTAAAAAAAATAAAGGACG
Source organism: Mycogona germanica (assembly GCA_034698785.1). NCBI lineage: Eukaryota > Metazoa > Arthropoda > Diplopoda > Chordeumatida > Chordeumatidae > Mycogona > Mycogona germanica. The sequence goes on from JAQGBY010006184.1 coordinate 1,013, forward strand.
ATGAATCTAACGATGACGCACACAAAGATGACAAACGTGATGAACAAATTGTCATTTATCGGTATAAGTACGCAATCGTATCCTTCAATCAACATCCTACTTATTACACGCAAACCATCATGGCGTTGCCGCCAACTTGGGTTCGATACCCTGCTCGATTTATCGTTTATTGTGAATGCCAAGAGAGCGCAGATTCCGCTCCCCTTGACCTGCCAACTGCGATTGGCCAATTCGGGAGGACGCAATCATGCAGGATGGCCACTTAAAATACCGGACCTCCGTTATTTGAAACTGTGTGGCTTATCAAGATTGTGTGTCCACACAACTGCTCATGCTCAAAAAAGCGTTTGTCAGTTACTGGGGGTTGATGTGCTTTAAATGCTGATGAGTCGAATTGGTGCTTATTTTATGAATGTATGTCTTTGAACATAATTTACAGTCAGTTTATCCCAAGAATAAAATCGAGCAGCCAATGAAACTCACACGCAAAGTTACATTGGTGCGCATTAAGCACCAAGATGAGTACAGAAACGCCTGTAGGGCAGAAACTTTTTTTTTTATTATTTACTGAAGTGACGGGTCACAACAGGAAGATTCTGTACCCCTTTCGGTGCTTAGACACTATGTGAGAGGCACATTTTCACCAGTACCCCGAGCCAAAGCCCGCGCCGGGAATCGAACCTGGGGCCGCCGAACCGCAGTCCGTCATAAACCAACTGCGCCACGACGGGTCGTACAGTGATGGGAAATTACAGTGACTAACTACAGTGGAAAACTACAGTGATGGGAAATTAAAAATATATAAAAATAAAACTCACGTATTACGGAAGTTGCCAATTCTTACGTTTCGCTTTTTTGCAATTAAGCGTACATTTCAGGATTAAATTATCTTTAATTGTTTACAAGTTGTCGCATGATGTGAGTTTTTATACTTTTCAAATATATCGTCCAAATAATAAATAATGGATAAAATAGGCTTCACTTAGCGCAAATTATTGTAATACGTCAAACAAATTACGTTAACATCCATTAAATTACGTTACCTAATTGCTTTTAGGGAAACAAACGAAATTTGCCAATATTTTATTAATGTAGCTGCATTTGTAGCATTGTCAGTAATTTGATTTACTGGCATTATACGTGTCAAAAGTGCTCAATAAATAAAAAGCAATTTATCCCCCATTTTATCTGAAGGCGATTATAGGAATAGCTATAGTTGTGCCTCTCGCATAGTGCCTAAGTATCAAGAGGGGTACAGAAACGCCTGTAGTGCAGCGACTACAGTGATGGGAAATAAAAATAAACGAATAACCATACAGCTTTGAATAGCCATACATCGTGATTTCATAATTAATTTAACAAATAATGTCTGAACTAATTATCGAAAAATCATTTTGTTCAAAAGTCGTGCTTTGCACGTAAAGCATAATGTATTGACTCGATCAAAATGATGCATTTTTTATTATTCACTGTAGTCGTTTGCACTACAGGATTTTCCGCACCACTCTTGGTGCTTAGGCACTATGTGAGGGGGCACATTCTCACCAGTACCACGGGATCGAAATATTCTAGAGCCCGCGCCGGGAATCGAACCCGGGACAGCCGAACCACAGTCAGACGAAATACCGACGAGTACTCTTACTTAGTTTTAAACTTGAGATTATGTTATTCCTGTAACTGACGCACAGATCTATTTATTTTAATTTGGTATGCAGCACTGGTCGGATCCCTGTGCGTGGGCATCACGTTCCTGCTGTCTCCGGTGGCGTCCATCCTGACCGACCGCTACGGCATCCGCAAGATCGCCTTCGCCGGCGGGCTGCTGGTGACCAGCGGTATGCTGCTCAGCTCCTTCGTCAGCTCCCTGGAGATGTTGTATCTGAGCTACGGGGTGGTGGTGGGAGCGGGCGCCTCGCTCACCTACACACCCTCGTTAGTCATCCTCGGACACTACTTTCACCGACGACTCGGACTAGTCAACGGCATCGTGTCGGCCGGCAGCAGTCTGTTCACTATAGTCATGCCTCTGCTGCTGGAGTTCATGCTCAACGAGCTTCACCTCGCCGTCACCTATCAGGTCTTTTTAAATATTACGATTGATTGATGTGGAGCATTTTCACCAGTATGTACTGTGTATAACCTGTGTATACTCCAGGAAGGAATAATTTACCCTCGCCGGGATATGAACCCGGGACGGGGACCACCGCACCACAATTACAAACAATATGTACCCACAAGCAGCCACAGAAGGGGCCTATATGGCGGGGGTCAAATGACCAGTTAAGGACAAAGGTGTGGTTGTCCTATCCTAACAGGCTCTTGTCTTTACTCATTAAGGCTATTCCACTGTCGACACACTCTGGGGAAATAGGAGTTGAAGTACGAGTCGCATCTACAATACAGCTCCTGAACCATTTTAGTATGTCCCGCTCTTCTACACCTAGTAGGAGCCTGTCTCACAATTTCCTCAATTTTTACATTACAATCCCCCTTCAGAATACGAGCCAGAAGCCCAATATTGGTCGCTTTTCTACGATCCTCTAACGATTCCCATTCCAATATTGACAACATGTCCGTCACACTATCCTCTCGACCAAATCTACCGCTAACAAATCTGGCAGTCCTTCTTTGGACCATTTCAATTTCACCTATGAGCCCCACAAGCCAGTCCAGCAGATCTGCGATGGGTTTTACAACTCCCATTCGAATTGTTCCCGCACAAAATTAAGATTCTGTCGTAACTCTTGGGAATCGAGGCAGCAAACTTCAAGTGATGCCAAAGAATTGAACGAACGGTGCAGCACAGCACGGATATCGATTCAGTGTCCGTGTGGCCAACATCGCAATAACGCCACATGTTTATTTTTTTTTCTCAGATCCTGGCCGTGCTCATGAGCACGTTACTGGTCTGTGCGCTGCTATTCCGGCCACTAGTGGCCACGGACGGGCGGGCGGTAGAAGCGGTGGCCAAGTTGCGGTCGCCCCGTTCCCGGTGTGCCGATTGTTGCAACGCGCTGATCAACACGTCCATTTGGAAGAATAAGACGTTCATGATTTGGGCGATCGCTTTTCCGCTCTGCCTGTTCGGGTACTTTGTGCCGTACGGCCATCTGGTAAGTTTATGCGTGTATTTTGTTTTCTTCTTTTTCAGTTCTTAAACGAAAATGATAAGGCAGAGAAAAATAAGAAACTGCTGGTCCGTTTCCGTTACATAAACATATGCATTCGATACGTGCAAATGCCCGAATTGTATCCCTATCCCAAAATTTTACTGATCCTTTTGCTGATCATTAGGTAAACCATGTGAAAGATATTTTGCCTGGCTATAATGGAGGAGTCCTGATCACCTGTATCGGGGCAGCCTCGGGGGTGGGCAGGATTGCCGCGGGTCTAATTGCCGATCTGCCCAGAGTCAGCCGAATCTTACTGCAGCAGGTAGAGTCTACAGATACTAAAAAAGTTCCATCTTGATTTCTCCATTCCCTTTGCTTGTTCTATTGATTTTGGTTTCGCGAAGGTAATTTGTTTTCTGAAGAGGTTGCGTGTTTTAACACCCAATTCATTTTGTTCAATTCTATATGATATATAGTATGCCACTAGGCAATATAATAGGAATTATCCTTTTAGAATTCGTAGTTGGTGAGTGGATAGTGTTTTTTTCGAAAATGGATCCAGCAATCTATACTCCTATTCTTGTTTTACACTTTCACCGTCTTTTTAATGTTTAATACAATAAAAATGTGAATTCCAATTTTTTTAAATGATTATTTCCAAAATTCTTCATAGTTCCCCTTACACGCTTTTCCTAAACTCTCTTTTTTTCTATGTCACTACAAAAGGTCTCCTTGATTTGTCTGGGTGCATTTACCATGCTACTGGCTGCCAGCAATCAGTACTGGGTGTTGATCGTCGTGTGTATAGGGATCGGCATGTTCGACGGCTGTTTCATCAGTCTGCTAGCCCCCATTGCCTTCGACATAGTCGGGCATAAGGGAGCGTCACAGGCTATTGGATTTCTACTGGGCCTATGCTCCATACCACTAACTATGGGACCCCCCATTGCAGGTAACTATGACACCTACGGAATGGCAAAATATTTAAATTAAACAAGAGTTATTGACTGAAACGTGCCTGAGGAGGAGGGGGCATAGTGCATTTCATATTTTACAAAAAATTTGCAGACTCATCTGCCTTTAAAGGTCGTTTGTTAGAAATAATTGGTGTCCATTAATGTTAAATAAAAACTTTTGTTGGCTTTTCTTCTACGCAGGATGGATGTACGATCACATGGGTAAAAATTATAAAATTGCTTTCGTGACGGCCGGTGCGCCACCCATATTCGGTGCACTGCTCATGTTTTTCATCAAGTGTGTGAAAAGGGTAAACGTTTTATTTTGAATTACTACTTACGTATTCCGTATACCGGAACACAACCAATTTATGCTAACGTTGAATACTTATTTTCCGTTTTATATTTTCTCCGGCTAGCCAAACCTAGAAGAAGAGCATGGCAGCCCTGAAGAAATAGTCATGACCATTTCGGTCTCACATGAAGTCAGGTTATCGGAAGGTAAGATTGAAGCATTCTCTAAATTAGAGCAGAGAGCTTAGAATGTAGAAATATTCTAGAGTAGCGAGAGTATAGTGCTTCTAGTTCTTATAGATCGTTGATTGACACCAATGTTACTCTTAGCCCCACCGACGCCTGACGAAGAAAATCCAATTTGGCAACTACGGCTAGAGTTTCAGAAGGACAACGAGAAAGGCAGTTTGGCCGGCACCAACAATTCAATCAACGGTGAACTGCCCAACCGAACCAACTCCTCCGCCAGCAACTCAACGAACGCTAGGGAACATAATGTGTTGTTGGTCGAGAAGCATTCAACGTGTTAATGATATCACAACACACGATTCGTACGAAGCACGTAATCGCCATTAACCATTTCCAGTGCAAATTGAAGGCATTGTACATAATGCAAAAAAAGAGGTGTAATCTTCACAAGTCCTATTGACAAATGTCTCTCGACACGTGTAACTCTGATTATAAGGTTCCAGACATTCGTGCCCAATTGTCCTCAATATTTATATTATTTTATTTAGTTTGGGGTCAATTTTATTTTTACTGTGGGTGTATGTACACTGTAAATCATGTTCGGGGACGGCGCTTATAATGTAGAATATTTTTTTATGTGAGCAGATTCTGTACTATAGTACGTACGTGACTCCACTAAAAATGGGATCATTAAACCACCCAAAGAGATACCCGAATAGACACAAAGTAAAGTAAAAAAAAAATATGGGTATTCGCATTCATGAAATTTTAAGAATTTCAATGATCTATCGATTTTGCAGCTTTGTTTCAAAGATTTTACATTTTTTAAACCTTTTCGATTGCTAAAAAATATTTTACAAACCGAGAGATTATTGGGAGGGTCATACAATATAAAAATCCGTGGATATTACGAGTGGAAACGTCAGTATTATTTTGCATATATAGATAAAAACAAAAATGTATTTTGTGCTAAAGGTTAAGAAAATACAATGATGCAGCACATTTTTAAGCGCCAATGATTTACAGTAGTATGCCCCAGTTCTGGGCAGTGCCACCGACAATTCCTCTTGTTTGATCAGATATTGAAGATTACGACCTTGATCTCAATAACTTCAAACGTACGCAACTTGACAGGAAAATTTTCTCTAGTAAACAAACCATCTTGTCTAGACTTAGCCTCGGTAAAAAATCCATGTTTGAGGGTTGGTTAACTTTCAGTTATTCGATACAGAAATGATCAGAGAGCTCAGATTTTGAGCAATGCCATCCAAATTTATATTTCTTTGAGACCGCACCCAAATCTTTGGAACAATAGACTCGTGGACGTAAACATAAAATTAAATTAAATTTATTTTCGTTCATTTCAGTTTGATGGCCAAACGACTGTGAAGAATAGATCTTATAAGTGAAGAGCTCGGGCGATTTTTTCTAGACTTGTTTAAAATATTAAAATGTTTTTTTAAAAAGTACGACTCGTCGTAGGCCAGACGGTATTGCGACTGACTGGCTCGGTGGTCCCGGGTTCGATTCCCGGCACGGGCTCTCGAAAATTTCGATCCCAGGGTACTGATTCCCCTCGCACTCCTAAGCGCCATGAGGGGAACGTAACGCCTGTAGTGCGGTTGACTACAGTTGATTGGAACAAAAAAAACATTCTCATTGGTTAGATGACGTCGCTGATTAGGAATCTCTAGAGACATGTTCCAAATAGAAGTACAGTGACTTTTTTACATTTATGAATTTTATAGTCTGTATCTTTTATATGATGAATTTGCTAATATAGGTAAAAGTAGTTGATGACCGGCGTATGTACATTAATAGTATGTGCGGCTAAATGCACAGTAACAGATTTTGAAAAAAGGGTGTTCCAGCACGTACAGATAAAACGAAAAAATTATATATCCTCGTGTTTTTTTATGCAGCCAAAATCATCTTGTTCGAGACTATGAATCTCCCAACAATTATGTAAATCAGAGAAACCAAATTTGACGACATACATGGAAAAATAAATTGACGAGTTTGGAGTAGAAATGTTGTTGAAAATCCTTTGTTCTGGAGAGCAGCTGCACAAAGGGCAAGATGGCGACCACAAAGTTGTGTACAAAAATGTAGTTTTTTGTAAGACTAATCAAACCTGATTGTCTTTTTGTGTTCAGTTCGATGCATTACATTGTTTCATTGATATTAGGTTAGAAGTATTAAACATACTATGTTTCGGGAATTGGTTTTCGAAAACTCACATTACCTTTTTCATTTAAAAAAAATCATATTTTGAGAACCGGAAGACGTTTAACGTTAACTATAACAATTGGTAATTTGGAAAGGTCACAAATGCAGCAGTAATATAACTAGGCAGATTCATAAATTTCAATTGCTAGCAGCACAGCTCCAGCACCAATCCGGCAATGCAGGATGGGCGCAGGAATCGTGGCTCCAGCATGCTGTGCCAGAAAGAGGGGGTCCCTTCTTCCGGCACAACATAACTAGGCAGATTCATAAATTTCAAATAGGTTGCAACCTACCTGCTTTCCGGCTCATTTCCGATGCACTGTTTTCACACACAATGCCCAGGCTTTCACGACATCCAGGGAGTCCGGGCCAGCACTGTAATTGTCCGTGGTGCTGGTGATGGGCCACGGAACCCCCTGGATTCAAAAATTTGGCGAAATTTTCCAAGGGGCGAATTTGACAATCCTGCTGCCATTGGACGCATACGCGCACTTTCACTTCACTTCACTTGGACGGATGCTGGATGAGACATGATGTATCCAGCAATTATTCTGTAACTATCCAGCACTATCCAGCACTATCCGACACTCAATTATTCTGTAACTATCCAGCACTATCCGACACTTATTTACGCGACCCAGCAGCTGCAGACGCAGTGTACAACAGTTGACTTACACGCGCGCAGCCATTTTCTTTGCAAAAATGCGGGAATTTTCCCTCCTGCGTCGGTTTCCGGCAGCTGACGCCAGATGACGCTACTACGCGGTTCACTATATCTACGTTTTTCGCTCTATCCAATCATGTGCTCTGCACTTTTCTGTGATTGGTAGATTTTTGCCACGATTTTTTTTAAAATTTGTTACGAGACCATCTCGTAATCCCCGCTGCAATTGCAACGAGCTTTTACGAGATGGTCTCGTAATCCCCGTTCAAAGGGTTAGCATCCTCACCTAAGGTAATCGCCATAATGCGACGGCGCGGCGATAATCAAATTTAAATCTAAATTCCATCTACCGTTTATGTCTTTGGCTGAATAACAACAGTTCGCACAGACATCGCCAGGTGCCGTTACAATCGTCGCCACGGTCGAGCAGACGACGTCATGCGACTGCGCCCGGCCTAATGCTAATTTGAAGATGGCGGCTCACATTGCAAATTCGCCCAAGACTTTAACGTGCCGCGATTTGTACGATTATCTGAAAGGTTTGTCGGCCGATACCTTGGACAAGTTGTACACACATCCGGCAGTATGCATGGCAGTGTTCAGGTACGTGAAAGTTGGGTGAAACGTTCGTTGGAATATTTGGATAGCCACGGATTAACCAGGTTCCCCGCTGGCCAGGAGAGTACTGACGATATTCTGTATTTTGGCATCGAACAATGAGATTTATGGTTAGGGGTTTAGCCACATCTGGCAATGTTCGGAGTCAACTTTAAATGTATTGTAATGTATGTAATGTATTGTAAAACTATTAAATGAAACATAGACGACCGCATAATCTTGGTTTGACGAGGTTCTTAAATTGGTTCTTAGAAATTACATAGTTGTATTGAAAAACAATTGCATCAGTCCACTTCAAGACACTGTTTGTCTGTTCATTTCATAAAAATTATTTTAAACACGTCGATCGTACAAGTTGTACCACGTTTGTTCATTGACTTGTAATTATTTTATTTTTCTTTTATTTCAGAGAGCTGCCTGAACTCGCTCGCCATTTTGTGTTACAAACCTTGGCTGTTGAACAGCCATTGCCTCAAGCAGTCGTAGTTGCGTGGGTGCAGCCGGCATTTGCAAAGTAATTAATCATTTTACTCTTTGTATTCTGTAGGGCGAATAGTTTGCACTAATAAACTTGGCTGTCACTTTGAGTCAAAAAAATTCTTAGCAAAAATAGAACATTATGAGCTAATAATCAGCTGAATTATTTTCTCTATCGGTTAAACGACAGAAAAACAGTGGTGTATGAAATGAAATGGCTCATTTTCTTGTTTCAGAGATCAGGTTCAGGCTACCAAGATGTTAAAGGATTTGCGTTTATGGCTCGAAGTTCCTATCACCGGTGGTCTGCCCGGTTGGACCCTCAATTCCATGTTCAGAAAGAATTTACGGATCGCTCTGCTCGGAGGGTGAGAAAATAGAATGTGCTCTAGTACATTCAGTTTTGAACTTCTCTGCTATTTGTGTATGTTTATGTGACAGAGTTATTACAAATATTCTGAAATGCGACGATTTCAGAGAGAAATATGAACCAGTGTGGAATTGTTATTATTTCATATACTCCATAGATAATTTTCAATTTAAATTGTGACTATCTTCTAGTCTTATGAACTTTAAGATAACAGAGAACAATACCAATGAAATTTTTTTTTTTTAATATTTAACTTCAGTGATATTTATTTTGTGATAGTTAATGATTCAATGATAGTTTAATTCGTTAATGGGAATTATGACTTTCAGTGGTAAAGCATGGTCGACCTGCCCGCCGCCAGAATCAGACAGGCACAGTCGCGACCTTGCTTCGCTCGACGCTTATGCCATGGAACGTTGGGAGGTAAGTGAACTTACAAATTAAGAAACATTTAAGAAAAATTGCAAATGCTTGTCGAGGTGGACACTTATCGTAAAGATGGCAATCGATCGATCATGACACGGCTTTTCCATAACTGATAATTCTGACAGATCTGGATATTCTTATTTTTTTCTCATTTATAGTGCGTCCTGCACTATATGGTGGGAGCACAGCCATCGGCGAAAAAGATCAGTGCTGATGCTGTGCGAATTTTGATGCACGCTGGTCTCATGCAACAGTAAGCTTCGAAAATGCGATTGTATTTTGCATCATCTGTGTGCACATTTAATATGTTAAGTGGGTGGCAAATGATGAGTTCCGATTCTATGAGCCTATGGGAATGATAATTAGGTTTTTTATTTTATAACAGAGATGAGTCGGACAATTCCACTGTCATTTCGCCGTCTGGATTCCAGTTCCTGCTGATGGACACTGCTACTCAAGTCTGGCACTTCATGCTACAATACCTGGACACACTGGAGGTTATCATTTCTTACATATATTACGTGAATAATTAATAGCCTGGTTAAAGTTAGTACATTATTTCTGTGTCCACATGAGTTTATACGGGCCCACTCGATGCTTGAGCATTATATGTGAGCCCGCCGACATTATTAACGATAAAAGACACCACTACGTGAAGTTTAAACAATTGTTAAATACTTTTCCGAATGCTCAAACGGTTTTGTTAATCGATACCATGTGGATTGGCAAAATTTTAAGACTATCGCCGGTCGAAACTCGAAAGGAGTGTACAATATCAAATAATGTTTAATTATTAATGATATTTGTGAAAAATAAGAGTTTCACATTTAGTATATTATCGTTATAATGAACGAATGGTTTTAATCGGTTTGTCAATGTAATTTCATGAGACGTTTCTATTTGCAGGCAAGAAATCTGGATCTGGTCGAATGTTTGGCTTTCTTATTTCAGCTCAGTTTCCTGTCTTTGGGAAAGGTAAGTCGCCTATCATTGACTATAACATATTTTTTTAGAAACAAAAGCAACTGATGTTGAAATCTCTTTTTGACATTTTGGCTCACGCAGGATTACAGCACAGACGGAATGAGCGAATCTTTGGTTGATTTTCTCCAGCACTTGAGAGAATTTGGATTGGTATACCAAAGACGGGTTAGTATTGTCAACATTGTGGATTAAACATTGAAATGTCATATTGTATTCAAGTTTACTGAATGAATTTGATACACTTCTATTTTCTAGGTCTTCACTACGAATGTGTCTTGGTGCGCTGAGAGGTAGACTGAGTGACGATTGCCTTTTTTGGGGCTTCAAGTATTTAAAGGCATCGCAAATGAGCCAGCCAGCGAACCGAAACTGTCCCTTTTAAATTGTTGGTGCTCTTTGGGAAATGCCTACCTCTCAATCGTCCTCTCAGCACATCCAGTCCCAATTGAATCATTTCATTGCATTTGTTCAACAACTCACTTAATAAACCCGAAAATTGTGTTCATTTCCCTACACAGCGTACCTGCGGTCGGTTCTACCCGACACGTCTGTCCATTAACCTGGCCTCGGGAGTGCCTAAAGACAAAGTTGATCTTCACAAGGAAGGATATATCGTGGTGGAGACCAACTATCGACTGTATGCCTACACCGGTAAATTGACAATCCTTGGCCTCAGTCAATCAAAGAATGGCTCGTTAGATTCCGGGCTTGTGTCAAGGCATCAAATGATTTTTAGAATTCATTACAATTTCAGTGCCAAATTTCATTTAAATCGAAGCATTTTTCACGAAGTTGTGATCTATTTGTATAGGGGTGCTCTTTTTATCAGTCACAGTTTTTCCTTCAAGCCATATTCATAAAGTTTCGGTATTCCTTGAAAATAAAAAATATTTTATTTTTGCTTTACAGTTTTTCGTTTCTGTTTCGAGGAGATTTTGCTCATTTTTCCTAATTTGCTGCTATTTTATCATATCTCCACTTATAGAATCTGATCTACAAGTTGCCCTGATCGGTCTTTTTAGTGAGATACTTTATCGGTGAGTTGACTTGGAGCTGAAATAACATTCCTTGATTTATTTATTTCGCGCTCGTCAAGAAATCAAGCATTTAATATTTTTATTGGTTAGGTTCCCCAATTTGGTGGTGTCCATCGTCAGCCGTGATAGTGTACGCCAGGCTCTGCGAAGTGGTATCACTGCTGAACAGATCATCACGTTCTTACGGATGCACGCTCATCCCGAAGCCAAAAAAGAGGTTGGACAACAATAAGCAACATTTGACATATGGGGGAGGGGCTAAGGAAAGAAGTCTCCTCTCCAAATAAACTTCAATAAGGTTTCTAATGTAGTTTTATGTATTTGTTCTCAAAGAATCCGATCGTTCCCGCAACAGTTACTGACCAAATCCGTCTGTGGGAGATTGAGCGGGATCGATTCACCTTTACAGAAGGAATTCTCTATGATCAGTTTCTAACAATGCAAGACTTCGAGGTTCTTCGCAATTACGCTCGGGTAAGTCGTTCGCAGTTATATACGGGTCTCGTTTGTCCAAAATCCTAATCTTAAAAATTGCTTTTTTTCTTAAGAATTTCCTATTATCACTGGTGTGGATTTCATTCCTTGGGGACTCACAAACCAGAAGATTGATACGATTTGTTTGATTTGCAGGACACGAATTTGTTAATTTGGGACAATCCGGTCAACCGAGTGGTCATTGTGAGTCGGGCAGGTCACGATGAGGTGAAACGGTTTTGGAAACGCCAAAAGCATTAGCAACAATCACATTAAATCTGGCATATTTAATTTGTTAAATCATGTTTAGGAAATGTGTTAGTATTTTGTAAATAATTTTCCCTGTCTTAAGATACTATATTTTACCGAAAATAAAATTTTGCATCTTGTACACACTTTTAAGAGTTTTCGAATTTTAAAAAAGCTCATGAATTTTCTCATAAATGTAATATTTTTTTCATGACTCAAACTTCGTAGTGCCAAAAAATATCGACACACCACATTTTGAAACCTTCACAATCTCAAATTTTAGAGTGGCCCGTGAAACCATTCCTGTCTGTACACATCCTTTTCAGACTTGCTTTCAGTCACTATTACAATTACAATATGTACCCACAAGCAGCCCCCAAGAGAGGGGCCTATGGCGGGGGTCGAACGACCAGTTGT
>JAQGBY010006185.1:0-13507 GCA_034698785.1 Mycogona germanica
AGCTGGAAGTCGAACTGAAAGTTACCTGTAAGTAGTGTACATTTTTATTATATTTTTACAGGTATTCTAATATTAATGCGTTGCAAACATGACATGTCTGTTTCTAGAGCTGCGACTACATTAATAATTGAAAATATTTAAATATTCTTTATCAAGAAAACGGTCGCACAATGCGCTTTTCTTGATTCTGGTCTGCATATTCCCTTTAAATCTGCAAGTTTATTACACGCCTTGTGCTTGCGTTTTTCTAGCGAATTACGCTAACAATTCCGACAACTCTCATTCCTGGAATTAAGTTTAATGGGAGGAATACTACGTTAAATTTGTCTATCACAACTTTTATACTTGTAATTGTCTTAACTTGTGGTCCGTCGATCCTTGCTTAGATTCCCGGTCGAGACTCATGTTTTTCGATTCCGGGGGCAACGATAAAAATATGCCCATAAATCTGTGTCACGCTTGAATGACGTGTGATCCTACAAAATATTTTTCTTGTTGACATAAACTGAAACAAGTTGCATTTTTCATTAGTATTATTTTATTACGAGTACTTTCTTCTTTTCGACGACGACTTTCATCAGTAACCTTATACGACCTCAGTGTGCTCAGATGTATTACACGTCCGTTACATTTAATGACATGCGTGTATTAGAAGCGATCCCGATGATAGTATGTTGCTTTTTTATTAAACCGTTTAACAATCATTACATACGGGAGACGGCATTCTGACTAATGAAATTCTTCTGTCTCTCAACAAACGTTGATTTCCACCAAACGAACAATCTCTTTTCTTAAATTAAATTCTCTTATTTCATTTACGATCCTGACAGAAGAGAACAGAAATTTGCATGTTAGCTGTGCCTGCGTTAAGCTTTAACATCATATCAAAATATATAACTCGATATGAATTATTTTGTAAAGTAAACATGCAGTGCTGTTGCAGAAAATACGGTATTCTTATTTCAGTGATTTCTTAAGTAATTGTCTTATTTACTTTTTGCGTCTTACAGCACCGGTATTCGCGTTCATCGAGCCTCAGAAGCAAGTGATTGACGTCGGCAAACCGGCGTCTTTTCAGTGCAGCTATTCCGGATTTCCCATCAGCGATGTCCAGTGGGTGAAGGACGGCCGACCGTTGGTCAGTTCACAGCGAATCCGTTTCCAGTCCCGGGAGAGCCTTCACATTGATGCGGTGCAGCGGGAGGATCGCGGCATGTACCAGTGTTTCGTTACCAGCGGACAGAGGGCGGTGCAAGCGCCCGCCGAACTGCGACTGGGAGGTAGGAACACTGCTTTCAAATGAATTAACCTAATTGAGATTGAATTTTCAATGCTCTCTTTAAAACCAAACGTACCATTAACCTAATTAGTTGATCATTCCATAATAATTCTATAAAATGCACCCTTTTTCATTATTTGATATCATTCATTGATTCAATATAAACTAGACATATATTTAAAATAATCTGGTTAACTGTGGTGCATCACTGTAACACAACGTACTTAGCATTCAGGTATAGGTGTTCCCGTTGAGTATGAAAGGAATAATATGTCACACTATCAACATTAAGTGTTTATCGATGGTAACTTAAACTAAAATCATTCTTCAAGTACAGCATACCAATTCCGAGTCAACTGGGACTTTTCAACGCATTGATTTTTATCCCGATTGGCATATGTTTATGCATTTTAAGTTCAAACGAAAAAGTTACGCATTAATCGCAAAAGTTGCACTTCAATGAAATCATGTAATCTCTTATTTGGATTGGGTGAGGACTATCATCCAGTAATGTTAACTAGTTGCGACACGATTTCAACACAACAGAAAATAACAATTATCTTTTATGTCATCACGTTCATCTTTAAAGCCTGACGTAGAACTGCCGGAGCTTTGAACTTTTTACATGTCTTATCTATTAGTGCCAAGTGCCTTTATGCACAAAGAAGGGCGGTGGAAAAAGCATTTTTTTTGGCTCGCTATAAATCGTTTTAGTTTGAATGTTTCGTTTGTTGTGCTTTTATGGCTTAGTCGTGCTCAGTCTCCGTACGCATTTTAAATGCAGTCATACATTGTATGGAAAGCGAATAGTCTGGCTCTAGACGCTCGACTATTTGCCTTTTGCAGCAAATACATGTAGATGTACAGTTGGTCGCATATAATCTGGGTATTATTTAGACTGTGTGTCGGCATCGGCTTTATCATAATGGGGGCCTGCATTTCCATTTCACTGCTAGTTACCATTATTTGCAAAACACTAAATTATGAATGGCGTCATTTAGAGCTGGCGATATTTTTTTGTTTCCAAAAAACTTATGCATCAATGTCATTTCCTATATTATCTCTCTGGTAAGCCCAGCAAATTGCTCCTACTATGCGAAGCAATATACGAATGCGTTTATTTATAATTTCTTATATTAATAAATCATTTCTCCTGGCGAGAACAGTTACTGAGTAATGTCTCACAAATGTACGGCACTTAATTATATAGAAGAGCGCATATTAAAAATTTGCTCAAATCCCGTTCAACCACCGAGCAACACGTTTCGATAGGTAAATGCTAATTACGCATATCTTTTTGATTATTTAACGTAGTAGATGGTCACAATTAAAAAAAATAAACAAAAGCTGTCAGAAAAGGAAGAAATCTACAAAATTAAAATCGTTAACACATAATCAAAACTGAATGTCCTACAAACTGTTAAAATTGCTGAAAAACGGCTGGAACATGTATAAATAGGTATAACTCACATTTCAACATATGACAGATAATTGTATATTGCAGTTGTCGCCGCTTGTGTCGCTTAATCAGCTAAACTATAATTCACCAATGCGCTAGCTGGAACGCTTAGTGGACGATAGTCCAAAAAAAAATAAACTTTGGATATGGCCATGCAATGTTTTGATATTATCATTAATCGATAACTGCAACGGTCCATAATAATGTCTGGAACTCCACCATAGGGCACCAATAAATGTCATGTACAGGAGTCATTCGCGTATACGATATTTACGAAACGTGGATGTAATGCGAATTGCGTAAAATTGATGTTGTGCTGGCTTAACATTTTTATAAAAATGTACAAAGTTTGTTGGAGGTTGGTGAAAGTCCGATCTGCGGTCAACAAAACTCTTGTACATGCACATGTAGGGGCGACTAGGAAATGCGTACCATACGTGAAGAGGAAAGCACAGTCGATCCCGAGATTTTAGAAACAACGCTGACTTTGCTCCGTTCGCCCGTTACAGTTTCCTAACGAGTCTTAATCCGTTGTTATTATTTCAGTTTAATTAGGTTGGCACGTGCGACGACTAAGACCAAAAATGGCAGGCGAAACTGTCTGCGGGCGCGCGCCGTCTAAGCCCCCCTCCAACAGCAACACCACCACCACCACCACCATTGCCGCCGCGCCAAAATTTGCTCGGCCCTGTTTTGGCTGCCCGTGTTGTACGTGTTGCGAGTAAATTACACAATTTATGGTGGGAGGCTGACATTAGCGTCAGAAACCACAAGGAGAATTTATTCAAGTATATTCGCGGGGATAGCAACGCTTCGCCGCGCTTTCACGGCTCCCATATTGCAACTTTGCGCTTATATTTTCCACTGAGTTGACTTGTACCTGTTTCAACTTTAACGCGAGCCCATCTACAGTTTGCGACAATAAAAGGGTTGTTCGCAATACGGCATGGCCCATATTGTTTCAGTGGAGACACAAGAGCTGACCTTGAACACTAGGTGTTGCTTAATTTGTCATTTGGTTAGTGACGATAAGTCGCGCCACAATTTCTAGATCAGGGATCACCTATTGAACGATAGTCCAAAATATACAGATGCGCCATCGATAACACTGCGATAATTGATCTACTTTAATTAAGCGACCCAACGGAAGCATGGTACGACTCGTCGTAGCCCAGTCGGTATTGCTACTGGCTGTGGCTCGGCGGTCCCGGGTTCGATTCCCGGCGCGGGCTCTCGAAAATTTCGATCCCGGGGTACTGGTCGTTCCCCTCGCACAGCGCATAAGCACTATGATGGGGACGTAAGGCCTGTAGTGCGGTGGACTACAGTTGATTGGAAACAAAAAAATCAATGAAACGTCGCCTGATGCGTGGCATAGGGGGATGCTTGTTTTAAAATTATCTAAAATAAATCATAGTGGTTTGCATTAAATACATGGTATAAATAAGGTGGTATAATTGCATTTCTTATATTTGGAAGCACTTGAAAATTAATAAATTAGGTTGGAGGTCTATAAACTTTCTGATAGAGATCAGGGTTGTTCCAATTGTTGTTGAAGAAATTTCTGTTATGCAATATATTTCTTTGTTGTATGTTGGACAATGCAGTATGGTGTAATTTTTAGGTGTGTTCGCAATGCCATTATCGTTAATGAGGAAAGCTATTTAGTATTAGTATTACATTTTAGTATCAAAAGACGAACTTGATGTACTCATACTCTTATATTTTATTTTATAAATGACTATTAAATACAGCTTTACATAATTCAGGTCGTACAATATTGGGCATTTTATCTGGGAAGAATAATAAGAATAGAACAATTTTTAAAGACAATGTTTCCATGTGTCAGGCTTTTACGAGCCGAATATTTTTATACCTTAACCTTCATTGTTACGTAGAAAACTTAGATTATCAATAAAAGAAAATCACATTAAAATAAACTAATGTGTCTCAGAAATTTTCCAATTTAACAGGAAGCTTTTAAAACATTTTGGATCTTAAAACACCATTCAACATAAAGTTACTGTTTATTTACAGAATGGTTCATTTTAGCTAAGTTAAAATAAAATATGTAAACCAAAAATATGTTCTGAGATTCTCAATTCACAGTCAGACCACATTGTAATTATTTGACGCACATTTATTCAAAAAATGCGTACCACATTCGGACTAAAATATTCGTATAGAAATAATATCACTGGATAAACTGCCTCAATGCTGCAGACTGTAGTTATTGGGATGAGATAAGCAGCAGCGCATGCAATTACGAGCGTATAATGGTCACTTTTGAAAAGGCATCCCTAGCATACACGTACCAAACATTTTTATCAATATTTCAGATGCCAAGCCTCAACTATTGCAAACGTTTGAAACCAAAGTGCTGCAACCTGGATCTGGCTTGTCGCTGTCGTGCGTGACCTCCGGGAACCCACCTCCGCAGATCAAGTGGACGGTGGACGGCATGGCTATTCAGAGCACGGATCGCCACCTGCTGGACCAGCAAATTAGTTTACACGGTGACGTCATCAGCTACGTCAACGTTAGCTCCGTGCTTCCGGAAGATGGCGGCGAGTACCAATGCATTGCGGTCAATCGTGTCGGGAGCGTCGCCAACAAACAGCGAATAGATATTTATGGTTAGTCTATTAAAGTTGTTAAATGTAACCTAGAGAAAAGCTGCGTCATCCGTAACAGTTGGACTTTGAAAAGTAATTCATGTTTTTACCACATTGCCAATTCAAGAACTGCTTGTGTTTTCACGATCCAGCACACAAAGAGCTTTTTTGTACAATAACTTGTGTTGCCATGACGGTCATTTAATCTATGTTATTGCTTCTGGTTTACTTTTATGTGGTCGGGAAATTTTAACTTGTCGCATGTGTTGTTCGCGAAAGACATATGATATTAAGTAAGACATGATCAACAAGTAACATTTAATAAGAAAAAATCAACAATCCGTTTAACAAAAACAATTATGTCACCCAAATCTAGGGACAATTATACGCGCGAAAAGTCTTAATTTAAGTACGCACGTATTTGTATTGTTGGCTTTGCTTGATTTAATTAATGAGACAAATTTCGTATAATAACACCAAAAATAATATTCCACATAAAAATGTGCACTGTTACTTTAGTTATTTATGGAAATATTAAGAAGAAAAAAATTGAAATATCAAATTCCAAATAAATAATATTAAAATGATTTACCAATATGCGTAATTATCTTCATAAAATTCTGGATAATTTAAATAATTTGTGTTAATATCTGTGACTCAAAAAATATTTTTTTCCAATCAAATGTGATTTCAATTTCAATTTGAAAAATGAAAACGCAAATACACCATTTAGAAAAGCAGAATAAGCTACAGCGAGTCTCTACATAAAATAATGAATGCTAATATTAATTTTTTATATTCAAGCCAATTTTATGTGTCCAGTATAAATGATGCACATCAGAGTGAATAACAATCGGAACATTTACAAAACTACTATCACAACGGCAATTTTAACATTTCAGGTCTTTACACTTTTCCCCCCATTTATAATTCTTATTCTCGAGAACAATTTCATCCGACGTCGGTAGATTTCTCAGTAAATGCACACTCGCATAATGGTGGTGTAATCCACTTTGGCTATCTTTGCATTGCTCCTGATGGATTTAATTTTGCCGTTACAACGTTAGCTATTGTGTTTATTCTTCACTCGAGTGATCCTGTGCACGTACGAGCCCGCTTTGCGCCGTATATTGCCTGGCAATTTGTGTAATTTGAATACTGCATCATAATTGCTATTCAGAATTTGATTACTCGCCAAAGTGGCGTGTTTCAAGTGCTAGGAGAAAACTGAGTAGCGATAACGAAATTTGAGCATAATTTCCTGCTACGCCAAATGCTATCAGTATTTCGGTGATGCTTTTCAGGAGGAAGCATGGGCTAGCTTCACATGGAATTAATTATTACCTTGAAAATTGCAGCGCTGGGCCATCATTTTGTCTTTTCAGTGATACTACCTGCACGCATGTTCTCTTCAGACCTATCCGTAGTATTTATTCGTATGACCACGCTAGTGTATATTCGTGGTAGAGTGGTGGAGCCAACCAACGAAATAGCGTCGGCCTTTGCAATGATAAAATCGTTTATTAACTTTTAATTTGTACGCTCCCTGTTTATTGCTCAATAATGGGGGCAACTTCATCTGAGAAATATTAGTGGTTTAATTACGTGTGTTAAATAGAATGTCAGAAACGTCCTGAGACCGGAGACAAAAATATATCTGTCAATTTTGCAAACCATTTTGATTACAATATTAACGTTAATTTTCGTTCCCAAAAGAGGGTATATATTGAAATATATAAATCAGCTATTTAGATTACTGTAATAAGAACTATAAATTGTCAAACATCATTTCTCAAGTTTTCAATAATCTATCTTTGTTTATGCCTAAGTTGGCAAATTTGTACTGTTTTTAAAAACATTGTTGATTTCTTAAGAATTGTAGCCATGGGAATTTATTAGAATACATATTAAGACATAGTACGACTCTAAGATATTTGTTAAGGAGGTCCACCAGCATGTTTGCCCTAAATCCCCCGGGGTACTGGTGAAAATCTGTCTCTCACATAGTGCCTAAGCACTGAGAGGGGTAGAGAAAAACTGCTGTTGTGATATGCACTTCAGTGAATAAAAAAGAAAAAGAAAATTAAGGTAAAAAAACTCCAGTCGTGCGTTTTTATGTCCACTTAGATCGACACAGTAGTCTTTGGGCTGTTGAGTGAATATGGGTTGTCATTATAGTATTTTCAGTTGAAAGTTTTCGTGCTGATGCATTTGTAACACTCGTTTATCTGTTTGTTTCTGCTAGGCGTCCCTTTTATTCGTGTCATGCAGAATGTTTCGGCCGTCGCTGGAAGCACTCTGTCTATCCGTTGTTTGGTCGCTGGATATCCGATACGCGGCATCACTTGGGAGCGAGGTAGGTTGAAACAAATTTTTTAAACAAAAAAAAAGACACCAGCACTTTCTTATCTGTCTCAAACCTTAGCCTGTATCGCTAAGTCTATCCTATTTACACTCGCGATGCGCGCGAGCCTCAAATGTACTATATTCACGTCTTGCGCTTTGCGTTCACCATCCGAAATGTGCTGAAGCATCAGTTTGATAAGAATATTGTCTCGTTCGGTACGATAAGCCGTATGCAAATGAAGGTATTTACATGTGCACACTAAATGTATCGACAAAAAGTTTGTTCACGCATTGTGATGAATTGTGTTGAGCTAAACTTTACATGCATTTACTTTACTTGACATGAGATAATGTGATCTATAAATCGCGAAGAACGAAATTTAAAAAGAGCATTATAGAAAGGTTAACTACGAGTAGCATCAAAGCTTATTTGACTATTTTCGTGATTAGATGGTGATAATTTCGAAACTTTGCAGAAAATTCGTTCTTATTTGCTCTGGATTTTTTTGAAAATGACTATATCAGGATCAGGAGATGTGCCAAGATTCTGCTCATGAAATGTAAAGTATTCAATAAATGGAACATTGAGGTGTTTTTGTTACTCAAACAAATGTTGACTAACATCAGTGGCGCGTTTCAAAAGACTCTGTAAACATTTCGCAATGATGTATTCAGTAATAAAATACTTTCGTGCCCATGCATATGTTTATAATTTGCAAAAGTACTCAATCTTCCAAAGAGCATTTCAGAAATGTTAACATTTAAGATGTTTCTTCTAACAAATCTTTCTCATTTTAAAAGCACAATTTGTTATGGGTACTCGTAATATTTCAAGTACATTGCACCTTTACGAGAGATATAATGATAATCTTAAAAATAATCAGGTTTCGTTAGTTGTTAAAACGTTTGGGTTGTTTTGTTAAAACATAAAGGGACATATTCCCGGATGCACCCTTTATTTAGTATCAAATGACACATTTTTCACGCCGCATCAGTTAACTTGTTGAAGAAAAAAATAATTTCATCTGTTGTTTAGAGGTTTAAACAAACTTAGGTGACTCTTCATACAAATGCATACGTGGTCTAGTGCCAGTTGACGTACTTGCACCTTCTTGTTCTGGCAACCCAACGTACGAGAGGGAATTCTGAGATTGCTGACGTCTCTCTCACTCTCTGTCTATCTCGTTTTTTCTATTACTGTACCGCTATACCACACAATATGGAGGTGTTCTCTGTCTGCACTTGCTAGGTTCCATTCTACCATAATGGATGCAGAGGGAGAGAGAGAGTTGGCGGCGGCGTTCGCTTTTTTCGACGGAATTAATTTTGAGCCCAGATCGCGCGCGCTCAGTAAAGGGAGCAACACTGTCATGCGCAACTGAGCGCGGTTTGAGATCAACAAATGACCGGTTATTTATTAACCTCGTCGACTTGCATGCACGAACTTTAACGAACACATTTTCCTCACATTCAGAAAGTTACAATACGCATTACCAGTCAATCCAGTGTTTCGTTGATGCTCTAACCGAAACAAGGCATTGTAAATGAAATTTTAAAGTACTGTATGTCACGAACAGGGACAGTAGCGAACTGCAGAAAAGATAAAGAAAGTATGTAGTGTATGTGTGGGAGAAGAAAAATAGCAAACTAGCAATACATAAATAAAATAGGAAGAATCGTCTTGAATGTATATAATAAATAGCAGGTTGAACCCGGGACAAATCCAGGCGAATAAAGACGAATAGAGGCGGAGAGAATCTCTTCAAATAAAATAATTGAAATTCCTCTATTATTCAAATAAAGATAAACTAAATGAAAACCACTGTTGTCGTCAGTTGCAATGGTTCTCAGTTAGGATCAGTAGAGGATTTTCTATTATTCTATTTGAAGAGTTTCTAGCCAACCATGTATGGTCTTTTAACGTCTGGCACTTTGCCGGGAACAACCCGCTGTTTATTATATTATAGCAACACATAAATTATAAAGTGGCTTTGATATTTTATAGTTTCGAGGTAGGCCCGCATGTAAATTCCTTTAAATTCAGCTATAGATGACCATTACAGACTTATGATCATCACATGGTTCCAGTTAATATTTCTTTATTTCCTGTAATCGACATGTAACTTTTGTTTTTTGTTTATTATTTCTTATCTAATGACTTGATCTCGTAGCAATTGTTTTTACTATTCATAAGGTGATTGACTGTTAAATATTGTTTAATTAATGTTGAACTTGTGGTTTTCTTATTTTCCTGTACTCATTTTCTCTTTTTTATTATTTCACATGATGTCAATTTTAATTTTTGGAACGTATTATTGTTGGAGCTTCAAAAGTTTTTTAGAGAATGTGAGGGTCTGCAACTTTCATGCCACAGATCTTTATTTTAATTTGAATATGTCAATTTTGTACATTTCATTACATGCTGTTGAATTAAAAAACCGGGTTCAGGCTAAAAAACTATTATCCTCTTCACATCTGGTTCCAAATTGTGCATTTGAAAATTATTTCCACCAGAACCGGAAATTTTCAGATTCATTAGAGCACTACTTAATTTGTGAAAATTTGACCTAAGAAATCTGATTTCTGTTACACTTAGTGAGGGTTTGGTTTAGAGCCAGACGTCCAGCCGAAAATGCAAACTAAAATGGAAACGAAAATGCAAATCTAAGCAAATAGTTTGTAGCAATAGAAATAAAAAATAAGTTAATTTTTTTTAAACCTTTTCTTGGCTACGATCTAGTGGATTTCATTCGTAGGTGTTCCAGACTGAAACCCTCGTTATGTCAGTGAATGAGATTTCACACGCGTTTTTTTTTTCTTTTTGCATCTCGCAATTTTCGTGTTCGACGCGCTCGGTTCCCAACCGCGGCTAGAAAAGCTCACCCGGATCCGGTGCAGCAGTAGCGGCGACAATGACTGGTAGTTTTGTCTGTCTGTGTCGACGTGTTACACGCTAGAGGCGCCATCGTAGCTCTCTCCCTCCTTCCTTTGTACACGTGATCCCCGCCGCTCGGTGCTCGGTGCTCGGTGCTCGGCGCCCGCCGGATCACATTAGGTTAACCGTAATGAATAGATATCCGTCCATCTAACTGGCGTGATTTAGGCAAAAACCGCTGCCCGCGATTATTTGTTGGGTATGGGCCTCGCGGTAGCTCATGCCACGATGCGCGACTAAAATTTTGCGGGAGGTGAGGGAAGGGGAAGGGGGAAGGGAGGGGAGGGCAGGGGGCGAAAAATCCAATCGACGTACGATCGTCGGAATTTCGCTTTCAATCGTGACCAATCACCCCCGACACATTGTTGTTTGGATTTGGCCTCCAAGGGCGATTCTCGCGAACGTGTAAGGAGAGGCAATCGATAATATGATTGTTTACGTGGAAAATCAGCTTCTTCAAACACCATTACAATGCGGTGGTGTCTGTGGTATTTGCTAGAAAGTCGCCACCTCCACATTGGAGTACGGGCATATTTTGGTAGTGAGGGCGAAAATAAGCCAGATGCACATACTCGTACATGAATCTAGATTTGCAATTTGTTGCTAACGTTTTGTTTGCCGGATGATCAAGACAAATGAGCTGTAGCTGCTGGCGGACTATTTGCGGAGGAGCGGTCGGCGAGGCGGGTCCAATTAGTCGCTCAGGGTTGTTACGGGTGTTGTTGGCAAATAGTGGTTTAGGCCCTGGTGTGATCGAGAATTGTATAGCCTTCAATCACACGATTACGTTTTCGCTTGTGGCCAATCTGCTCACTTCAATAAAAAGTCCTTACGAGATTGCATGACATTCTAAATGACGCTTTCACTCTTCACTATTGACCTTCTGGTGGTGGCCATCGAGTTAAACTACCAACCAATTGTTTGCCCTTTCTATGATGAGTACCAATCAGAAATAATTATAACCCCGAATATCACGGTCACTGGGCTATGTGGAAAGACAATAATTGCACCATTTAGTGCTGAAGCGAGAAGCGATTGTTCGTGGTTGAATATTTTTCTTTGTTTCCAATCAACTGTAGTCAATCGCACTACAGGCCTTACGTCCCCCTCATGGTGCTTAGGCACTGTGCGAGGGAGAACGACCAGTACCCCGGGATCAAAATTGTCGAGAGCCCGCGCCGGGAATTGAACCCGGGACCGCCGAAACCACAGCCAGTCGCTAAACCAACTGGGCTACGACGAACAGTTGGGCAAAAGAAAATCTGTAAACGCAGATATTTTCTTAACACACTGTACAGAATTACAAAGCGAGCTTTTTGAAAAGATTTATTTAATCGGTGCTATTGCCAACATTATGTGGTCGTTAGATTGTAATTGGCCAATTTATCACGATTATTTGGCCGTGAATAAATTATTTGCAGGATAAAGAAAACGGCGCTCTTGTGTCTATAATTAATGGTGTGGGTGGGCAAAATCTTGCTTTTCTAGATAATTTGAAAAGATTAATTGCCTTCAGACTATGAAATATATAAATGTCACTTGATTTTTACTGCACTACTAACGCGGCACTGGTGCAAGAATCATGATATTGTGCCCTGCTTTGTCGTTTGTGTGTGTACTGAATAATTGTAAAAATGGTACCTAGCAACGCTGGTGGTAGTTTCAATAGCCAACGGTGCAATGCGAATTGTTTATGCGGGCAATGAAAATCAATGGACTTTGAATCCGCGAAACAAATTTGCTGCAAATTCACTAGACAATTCCGGCGGCCACCAAATTCAATATATCCGTGCATCCATGTATACTCCCCACGGATTTGTTGTGTGTATATTGCAAACGAATATGCAACGATGCCTACTATTTCATCATTCTCTCATCATAGGTCTATTCATTTTGCTGTATATGCGAGTGCATACATGTACTCTGTATATGTACGAGCGGCGCGCTCATTTGTTAACATGGGCGTTCAATGGGCGAATCTCGGCCAATGTTGTTTATCGTTTTCGGCTCTGTATAGCGTTTCCTGTCTGCTAAACATAAATAAGGGTGGGGGTGGTAACTCGTTCATGGAATTGGTAAGGTTCTATCCAGTGGATTAGGATTCAAAGCGTAGCATACAATTTACGAACATCCAATTGCCTTCACTATTTCTGCCGACAGATCCGATCCCAAAGCATGATGTTTTTTGTATCTCCTCTTATAAACTGTAGTGTTCACCCTAAAGAATATAACTAAAATAAAAACTGAAAAAATACTTTATTAATTTTAAAATTTGGGAAATCATATTTTAATAAGTCCGAGATGCACTATTAGAAATCATTTGACTGCTGAATTGAAACGTCTGCTTTAACTTGCAAAACAACTAATATATTTTGTATAATGATTTAATATTATAATTTCGATGGTAATGCTTTAATATTATGATTCTAAAACGGTCACGAAGGATTTATATTCATTTTATATAAAACACTTAAATTTTGAGTTTACGTATATTGATTGCGACGAAACATTTTTTTCTCAATTTGATTAACTTACATTTAACCTCTTGAGACCCGAGCTTAAACGCTACAAATATTCAAGAAATGGTGTGAGATGCCAGTAGACGTAAATAACTAATGTTAAAAAATTGCAGGGCGATCTATGCTTTATTTTTCGGATAAATGATATAATAAATAATTATCTACAGTATATAAATGAACGTGGGCCAAATGAACGTTTTCGAAAGAATCCCACTTCTATCTCATCATATGGCCCAGTAAGCAAACGATCTAAATTTTTTTTTTTTTTTTTTTTAAATAATCAACTGTAGTCCACCGCACTACAGGCGTTACGTCCCCCTCATGGTGCTTAAGCACTATGCGAGGGGGAACGAC